>MJUU01047667.1:18090-40355 GCA_002080025.1 Modiolus philippinarum | reverse complement strand
GCTAGTTGGTAACCACATTCATGTTGACAGTCATGTTTAAATTTTTGGTTCCGGTTTGTTGCCTATTACGTATTTGAATTGTAAGCTCTCTGTTTAATTTGAGAAAGTGTCGTCTGTCAACATTTTAGAAACTGTTGCCGACTAGAAATAAAATATCGCAAAATTGGTAGGACAGTTATTTTATAATTATCAGTCGTGAATTCAATATCAACATGCGCAATGTCCCATGGCGTTTATTCTTATGTTTTATTTGTTGCATCAGTTTGTTTTGCTTTCATACTCACATCTTTTCTCTACCTTTTACGTACACCTTGTTACTTCGATATTTTAAGATTCACTGTAAATGCAGTTTGACTGAAAAGAATGTGTACTGAGTATATATTTCAAAACTACAACATGTCAGAAAAAAACAAAGTAATAAGTTAAAACTTGTCAACTAATTTATCCTTCTCGCCACTTTATTGTTCAGTGAAACTTACTATCGAAGTTCCAGGATAATAATTTAACCTTACCCGTAGAAAATATGTTGTTATTCTTAACTTGAGAAAACACCGTTTTCGCCCGTTTTCGAACATTTTTATTATATTCGAGTTCGCTATATCCAAATACGTAAGTATGTGTGTGTTTAAGGTTTTGAGTTTGATTTTTCTTCCGTGGTGCGACAGTGTTTTACCAGCAGGCTAAGTTCCTTTAGCTAGCCAGCAGATTAGCGGCGAGCACCCCTTGACCCACCTTTCAAATATTCTCTCCTTTCAAGATTGTGGTCATGGAGTTAGTAGTCTACCTGTATTGGGTTTTATTCGTATGTTTACTAAACTAGGGAAACGGGACAGATAAAGGGAAGGTTTTTGTACCCATAAACCGGTTTAACCCTACCACTGGCTTTTGCTAGTGCCGGTACCAAGTCCGGCAGTCACGAGTTCCTATCGTTGTTTACGTTTGTCTTTTGTCTTATTTGTGCTTTTTCTGTGTACTTCCCTAGAAGATTGTGGCATGTAATTATAATTTTCAGTCAATTGTAATTTTGTTTTTATCATTACCGAAAAGTCGTTATAACCACGAACTAATTATAATTAGATATCCGCTTTCGTTCCGTCTTTTCTCCAACGGAGACATGGTTTAAACCGTATTATGTTATTTTCTTGTTTCACTGTATTACCGGATGTATTCCGGATACGGTTGTTGTCTCTCCGTATGTCACTTGTTCTCAGTTTTATTTTTTGGCTTTTTTCAATTTTTAAATTTGATTTCCGTAATTCATAACACAGTGCTCAATCGATCAATCATCAGGGAAAAATGTGATTCTTTGATTATGATGGATGACTTACGAACATGTATATATATATACCTGTGGCATGATCGTGACGACTCCATAAAACATTTTCCTTACATAACTTGGTATATCTTGACTAGAAACAAGCTGGTCACCCACAATGGCAAAAAAATTATTCAGAAATGTACGGTGAAATTCTTGGCAAAAATTAGCTACTACAAAGGACAAAAAATTTCTGTCGGACAAAATTTGCCAGGTTTGCTTCCAGTAGGATTCGTCCATTGTTTTGTCATGTGATATATTCTCTGCGGAATTAGAATCCGCCATCTTCATAAGATCGTATTGCGTGTGTGCAGTTTGTCCAGCGTAATAAAACAAGCACCAGCTACACGCAGAAATAAAAACTGCTGTTATTTGAAAGTACCTAAAATTATGTAAGCTGTCTGATGTATATTCTAAAAGCAGAACACTGGATGAACCAATCAAAAACCCGATTTGTTGAAATCTGTTTAAAATAATTCTGTCTGATGCATTATGGGTTAGTTCCGTAGATAAAGTACACAAGGCCAAACCGACAAATGTAAACATTGTGTCCCATATGAATAATGAGACTATTAGGTGTAATCCAACCACTATAGAGTTATCTCCCCATGGTATCCATGGCAACATAAAGGACACAGCAAATAATGGCCCTGAATATTTTATACTCTCTCGTCTAGTCTTGGTAAATTTCAAATTGGTACTGTCTTGTACATACGCAAATAGTGGATCATTGATGGCATTCCAGATCAGATATAACACTTGGGCTGATTGAAACCATGTTTCTTCTATATGATACAAGTTCATGAAAACTTTTACATAATAAAATGAATATGCTGAAGTTATAATTGAAAATCCAGCACTGGTAGACAGATATGCTAATTTGGCTCTCTTGGTTAGAGTCATCGTGCTATTTGATTCGTCTTTAGGAAATGGCATATTATTATATCATCTGAAAGGAGACGATAATTATTTTATTACGTATATATATATATATATCTGAAATGTTGTTGCCAACCTTCAAACAATCGTGTTGCTTTTGAAAATCGTGAAAGAGAAGTCAATAATTGATCAACTCCGAAAATTCTGAAAATGAAGTTGCTTTCGTCGGTGTCTTTGTTTTTCTCGTTCCTTTTGGGTTCTTTAATCTTGGTACACTTTTGCAGAAGATATATTAAATACAGCAGAAATTGCTAAAAAAAAGATGTTGAGGTTTCTGATTTTAAGAAAGAGAAATGCAACCTCACAAAAAATTTGAAAAAAAACATTAATGGATAAATATGAAAATCTATTTTTTGATAAATTGAAATCTTTAACTATTAACAATAAGCTCTATCTTTACAGCAAACTTAAGAAAAACTACATTTTAGAACCTTATATTGAAAATTCAAATTTTGAAAACAGAAAATTAATTGTTAAAATGAGAATAAGTGACCATATTTTAGAAAAAGAAAGAGGCAGATATAATAAAATAAACAGAGAACAGCGCTTTTGTAAACAATGTAACAAAAATTTAATTGAAGATGAGGAGCATTTCTTTTTCCATTGTCAAAAGAATGAAACATTAAGAAAAGATTTTTTATCAAAATAAAAAATATGAATCCACAATTGATGGAAAAAAATACAAGGAGATTTTTGGAAAATATTTTGTCGTCTGATAGTCTTATGCACCTTGCTGCCCCTTTCATTCAAAAGTCACTAGCACTGAGGAGAGTGGACTCAAAATAGATGCATAATTTTTATTGTTCTAAATGTATATATGTTTCATTGTTTATAATTGTTTGTGTTTTATATATGTATGCTGTCAACCCGCAAGGGTAAAAAATAGCATTAATAAACATTTTATATTAGTTTCGCCTTGATGTGAAACAAATTTATCACAAGGCAAATATAAATATTGTCATTTTTGAATTTGTATTCACTTCAGTGTTTCTCACAATTCGATCAAATCGTTAATGCAGTAATCAGAAGAACGCAGTGTCTTTAATTAGGAGAAACATCTGCAATTACTGTTACAAGGGAGCAAATGCATGCTTATACATCTGGATGTCGGGATGTAATATTGGGACTTCGAGATATGAGCTCTTTTGTAATTGAAGGCAGAATTGAACGTCTCAAATACCAATAAGCGGGAATAAGACAATATTACTGACATATTGATAATATAAATCCTTATATACCTCCAACACAAAACGTACTGCAATCTAATATTTTCCACACGGTTTTACTAAATTGTTAATTTATGTAAAACAATTAACCTGGAGCGCTATAGACAAGATTAAATATTTTTTACGCTTAGCTCAACGGTTATTTCTTACAGAATTTATTGTTATATTGATTTTTGTGTGTGTGTAATAAAAGAACGTTTTTAACTCGAAAATCCTATATTGCCTGTGAATTAGCTAGGCTATGGAATAGCCTAGCTATATAGATAGTTCTTGGGGGTAAGTGAGGAGTACGCTTGCGCAGTGAGGAGAACGCATGCGCAGAAGACTATTAACCAATAGGAATTTCAGATTCTCGATAATCAAAATGGCGTCCACTTTTGTCCTGATAAAACTGGGCGGGGTTTAATTTTTCTGTTTCCTTGTGGAAGTTGAAAAGTATTATAAACATTTGCTATGGGTGGTACTGGGAACAGGTTTGTAGAGGATGATGGGATTGGTATTGCAATATCGCTTAGCCAGATTTATAAATATAGATATGACAAAAAGAATAAGAACAGTAATGTATAAATTTAAAACCAGAAGTTAATAAATAAAGATGAGATATTGTGCAATAATCAATAATATACAAATAATATAAAAGACTTTTCAATTGTGTTAAACAAAGCGTGATTGTAGTTTGTGGAGATACTAGGCAATGGAGAACGAAAGGTGGAAAGAGATAGAATTGCGTTTTTGCGGAAGAATAAAGAGCTACTGGAGTTTATTTGTGTGTGCTGTAAAAGGTTTATGTTTCGAAGCCAAGTACACGAGAAAGAATTTAATGCAAAAGATGAGAGGTTGAAAGAAATGTTAAAAGAAGAGAAGCATATTGTGTGCAAAACGTGTAACTCTTATGTGTGTAAGGAGGCTATACATCCTCAAGCAATGATAAATAATTTAGAAATGGATAAAGCTCATTTTGAAGAATTAAATACGCTAGAATAACATTTAATTTCTCCAGTTTTACCATTTTACAAAATTGTGATTTTACCTAGGAGTGATCAGCGAGCTGTACATGGTCCAGTCCGACATGACAAAAATAACGAAGAGTATTGATTTGAGTATACAAATACATCATGAGCCACCACACCCTTGTCAATCAAACACGCAATTTTGTATCCAAGGCTATTCCATAGCCTAGCGTATCGTTTTTATTTCATAAAAACCATTATCCGATTTATATCATCCAACAATGTTTATAAAGTCCCCTTGTGTTTTCTAGTTATTAGCTAGGCTATGGAATGGCCTAGCTATATAGATAGTTCTTGGGGGTAAGTGAGGAGTACGCTTGCGCAGTGAGGAGAACGCATGCGCAGAAGACTATTAACCAATAGGAATTTCAGATTCTCGAAAATCAAAATGGCGTCCACTTTTGTCCTGATAAAACTGGGCGGGGTTTAATTTTTCTGTTTCCTTGTGGAAGTTGAAAAGTATTATAAACATTTGCTATGGGTGGTACTGGGAACAGGTTTGTAGAGCATGATGGGATTGGTATTGCAATATCGCTTAGCCAGATTTATAAATATAGATATGACAAAAAGAATAAGAACAGTAATGTATAAATTTAAAACCAGAAGTTAATAAATAAAGACGAGATATTGTGCAATAATCAATAATATACAAATAATATAAAAGACTTTTCAATTGTGTTAAACAAAGCGTGATTGTAGTTTGTGGAGATACTAGGCAATGGAGAACGAAAGGTGGAAAGAGATAGAATTGCGTTTTTGCGGAAGAATAAAGAGCTACTGGAGTTTATTTGTGTGTGCTGTAAAAGGTTTATGTTTCGAAGTCAAGTACACGAGAAAGAATTTAATGCAAAAGATGAGAGGTTGAAAGAAATGTTAAAAGAAGAGAAGCATATTGTGTGCAAAACGTGTAACTCTTATGTGTGTAAGGAGGCTATACATCCTCAAGCAATGATAAATAATTTAGAAATGGATAAAGCTCATTTTGAAGAATTAAATACGCTAGAATAACATTTAATTTCTCCAGTTTTACCATTTTACAAAATTGTGATTTTACCTAGGAGTGATCAGCGAGCTGTACATGGTCCAGTCCGACATGACAAAAATAACGAAGAGTATTGAGTCGAGTATACAAATACATCATGAGCCACCACACCCTTGTCAATCAAACACGCAATTTTGTATCCAAGGCTATTCCATAGCCTAGCGTATCGTTTTTGTTTCATAAAAACCATTATCCGATTTATATCATCCAACAATGTTTATAAAGTCCCCTCGTGTTTTCTAGTTATTGGTACATGTACATATACTTCCTATGAGTTGATTAAAACTATGCATACGAACTCGATAAAACACCTAAAGGTGTTGGTATTGATAGTGTTGATGCTATGGTTGTGGTGGCTGTCGTCGTAAGATTCGTGAAAATACATTTCCTTTTTATATTTATTTTGTTTACAAGTTATTAATACTGATGATGAGTTGAATGCAACTAGGATGACATGACTCACAAAAGTATGCTTATACGACTTGTGAGTATACTCATACAACAACGCTAATTCTAATCACTATATACTACACTTCCGTTTTCAACGTGTCGGTGATAATGACAATACGATAGTAGCTGTTTAGTGTGAGACTCATGAAAAAAAACTCATGAAAAAAATCTAATAGTACTGGCGAACTACGCAAGCCAGACTTGAAATGTACGCATACACGACCTTTGGATTGGTCGTACAGCCCGCGACTATACGTGCTTAATTCGCCCAGTGAGGTAGGTAAATTGAGGTTGGTTGTTGTGAAAATAGTGAAAACAGATTTTGTTGCAATATTGACGCTGTTTTCGAAATACTGACTTTTGTTAAAACTACTATCATATGTCTATTTTTGCATATTCAGCGGTCCTTCGAACTTTTGATAAAGAATGGTGGTAGTACATGTAGTAGTGATTGTGGAAATTTTATCCTTTTGTAAGGTATAATGATCACTGACATATACAATGTGTTTTCAGCAAATTATTTAATAAAGCACACCAGTGTCCGTTATAGTTGTGGTTCAGAAAGCACATCTATATCCATTCTTTTTGAATTGGCTTTGTAAAAACGCTCATCTTTTTTCCTTTTGGTAATAACAGAGGCTCCACAGCCATCTATCTTGGAGCCTCGAGCCCATGTATGTGTAGCCTTGAGCCCACTGAGTGGCGCCTGAAGCCCTAGTATTGGAGCCAGGAACCCTAGTGTTTTAGCACAGAGCCCTTGTGTTGGAGCCAAGAGCCATTGTGTTAGATTAATTGATTATTGAATGTTTAAAGTCCACTGCGCAATATTTCAGCTAAACCAGAACAAGTAAATCATGAGTATAAAAAAAATAAATAAAGGTGGAAGGGACAACCAGGGCAACGAGTTTTTATTGCCACTAGGAAAGGGGAGCAATGAGAGGCATAAAATTTAGCCTTCTATACGACTCCCAATGAGTCTGCTCTCCTTAGAAAAATATAGAAGAGGTCGTTATACAGTATGGAGCGTGGCGTTTCTCCGCATAGTTTGGCTACAATGGTTCGTGGTAAGGCTTTCCATATGGTGACCTGACTACCCAGTACAGACAGGATACTTCCCTATCAACTGCCTAGGGGCGCGCCCGGCAGCTCTGTAGTCGAAACCCCTGAAAACTGATTCAGGAGCCTGGCCCTTGTGTTGGAGCCCGGAGTTCCATGATAAAAAAAATGGAGACCGCAGCCCGGAGCCTGTGTTATTACCACTGGGCCGATGCCACTGCTGGTGAACTGTTAGTCCCCGAGGGTATTCACCAGCCCAGTAGTCAGTACTTCGGTGCTGACCTGAAAACCGATGCTATTTGGAACCTTAAAATATCTGATTTTTGTAAATTTTGTTAAAAACTAAGGAGTATCTCCCTCATGCAAAGCTCTGTCCTTAGCTGAATTTGGCTTTACATTTAGATCATATTGGTTATTTGTTCTCTATCAGTTTTGACACATCTTTGAGTTAATGGTCTTCCAAACGTTTAGATATTATCTGCACTGAAGAGACATAAGTTGTCGAAATGCGCATATGCAGAAATTAAATTCACAGTAACTTCGGTATTTAATTATTTTAAAAGGGAAAGCGAAGTACTGATTTATCCAATCAGAATCTTATATATTTATAGTCATATAATAAGATTGTTTATTCCAATTAATGGTCCAACAAGGGGCACATAAATTTTTATACAACGATTATCTTTCATTTCAGGTACACATACATACAAAATTAGACAAGGAACACGAGAACATATATATGTATGATAATATTACCATTATAACAAACTGATAACTATATTTTTTTTTTCAATAGTCAGGCCAGAGCCAAGCAGGAATAATACCAGTANGTGATTTTTAGTTTTCCAAACTTATGATGTACATGATTTAATTCCTTTTATGCGATTTATCAATAGACTGAATCTGTCCTTTGTATGATTTTGTTTGGTTGTAGAAATTATATCTTCCTTGTGCAAGACAACTTAAAAGGATTGAAGCAGTGACGAGATCACCACTATATAACCATTTTAGTGAGAGTATCTCTGGCGCTAGCATAATCAGGGCATATAGATCTGTAGACAGATTTATAAGCGAGGCTTATCGGAGACTTGATATTAATTCTTCATTTTACTATGCCGTTAATACAGGGATCGGGTAAGTAGATCCATTAAGGGAGTACGAGTGTCAGAAATTTTGTAATTAGAATTACAATTCTGACCTTTTGTTTTGAAGAGCAAAAAGCAAAAAATTTTGAAAAACCATGTAGGAATTTTTGAGAAAAAAGACGTCAAAATTTTGGCGGGAAACAGATCTCTCTAGAGTATTCCTTCAATTTGCATAACGTCGCTGGGCTTCCAAAATGTCATATGTTGAAAATTTGCAGTTTTGTGTTTAACTCATAGAAAGATTCAGCGGGTTTTATTTCATATCCTTACAAAATATCCTAGGCTTTATCCAATGAAAATCATTCTAAAAACATCTGTGACAAAATTTCCAACATTCATTGTTTAATTATCTATGATTCCAAAATGTTGTATATTTTTCCAAAAAACTTTGTTTATTGAAATAGAAGGGTTTTAGCAGATTGTATTAAATCAAAACAGGGTATTTGTACTATAAACAACTTAACATCTTTTCCCTTTGAATCAGAACATGCCACAGATATTATTATTGACATTGTTTTACATTACCTTTATACAACATTTTGTAATGCAGACATTAATCTTATACATTTTAGTTCTTCTTTTACCCAGGTATTATTCATTATTATGATTGTTGCAGAGCCTGTAAGTTTGAGAGGATAAATGCAACAAGAAGGTGTTTCGAATATTTGATTGCACTTAGCGCTGAAACTTTGAAATACAACTTTCAGTGGCCAACATTGTAAAATATACAGAGGGAATAATAACTATGTGAATTTTTTTGAACCCCACAATAAAAAATCGGAGGACAACTGTCTTACTTGTTAGACAGGTGGTTAGTGCGTTTGTCATTGACGGTCGAACGCCCGGTCAGCATAATTATCTGTCTTGCATACATAATCTGCACATGAAGAGACATAAGTTGTCGAAATCACAGGGGCTTGACTTTAAGCCGAATGCTATGTACATATACCCATTACGTATCTTATTAAAAAATATCTCTTATATACTAAACCTCATCAAGTATTTAGAGATATATTTTCCAATAAATGCTTTATTACATCTATACACAATATGCTGATCTGAAGCCAAGCCCCTGATGTCGAAAAGACCGTCTGCAGAAACTCCATTTACAGTAACTTGGGTATTTAGTTAAACACTAGCTCCAGCCTTCTGGAGTCTTTTTCTACGGTATATCCTTATGATATAATTATGGCGATTCCAATGTAGACGTCGAATTTGGGGTGGGTGGGGGATGGTGTTGGATTTTGTGATGAACTGACATTACTTCGTCTGTAGATCATCAACCGTTCGTCTACCTTGTAAACTTACTCCTTTTCTAAGTGTCTTTCACCAACAATGAATGTTTTAAAGTCATGGAATACTGCATATAGGCATAAAATAAAGATTACTTTCTTTCGATTGGTTGATCCATTCAGAAACTACAAAATGTTGTATGTGGACAGTCTGGCACTAATTTTAAGGGTTAAAATGTCGTATGTAAGTTTCTGGCTTCATAATCAGACTTAGAGGTTCAAGTGATATTGTGCTGGCATTGGTATCATGAATGTATAAATGATTTGGTTTTTCACGTAGAAAATGTGGAAAATAAAAAAATTATACCTTTTTTGGCTTCTACTGAAAAGTTGCAAAATTGCATATATGACATATTGGAAGCCCAGCGACGTTATATATTTATAGTCATATAATAAGATTGTTTATTCAAATTAATGGTCCCACAAGGGGCACGTAAATTTTTATACAACGATTATCTTTCATTTCAGGTACACATACAAACAAAATTAGACAAGGAACACGAGAACATATTATTACCTTTATAACAAACTGATAACTAAATACTAATATTTTCAATAGTCAGGCCAGAGCCAAGTAGGAATAATACCAGTACACGAGACAGTGAAACCGTTGAAACCAGATACAATTACTACGTCTTGAGACAAGATAGCTAAGTCGAGTCGTGAAAACGGAACAAGATATATGTTGTCGGAATGACAAAGTATCTAGTTGCAACGAGATAACAAAATATCCACTGTATGTCTAGTCAATTCTTCAGAAGAAGTTATCCGTAGACATTAACTGTGCAATATAAGATATATGTATGTTCCAGACCATACGCGTCTTTGGACTTTACGCGTTCGTTCCGGATCGTATGCGTATACTCATATGGTCCGACCATACGCGTACGGTCGGACCATACTCGTATGGTCGGACCGTATGAGTATATACATGTACGCTCTGCTACGAGCTGGACCATACGCGTATATTTAGACCGTACGAGTTCAAGGAAAAAGACAGACACTACATTCGTTACTTAAACAAAGAAGTAAGTTACAGTCAAAACTGATAGCATTAACTACCACTGAAAACCGTATAAAGTATTAGGCCTTGATAAAAATGATAAATTACTAATATAACTGAAATGAAATTATAGAAGCAATGAAATAAAAAAAAAAATATTTTCACATTTTCACACAAATTTAAAAGGTGATACACAGACTTCAGTTTTACATCAAGAAGATTTGTTTGTGGACAGGGGGTATTTCTTTATGGAACACTGTGTTATTTCCTCTGTTATTATTCAGCTGTCCCTTTACGAGATTTTGCATCCTTTTTGGGGTAACTGGAAAAATGTTATTGTTCCTGAGAGGTGGTATTCAATGTATACAGTTTACTGTTATTGGTTTATTTAGAACTAGATAATTTAGAAGGTGTAAACAATAAAAGTCAGATAGTCTCAATGAAAAAAAAATCTAAAAATACAATTTTTAAATTATTACAAAAGGGTTTATGAACAAAAATTTGAATAAAAATAGATAATACTAGCAAACTTTTTAAAATAAAAATCTCAAACAAAATTTGGAAAAAGAAATTTACTTAAATTCACATATTTTTGAAAAAGAAGGCAAATTGTAAAATTAAGAATAAGTGATCATAATTTGTTAATAGAAAAGGGTAGATACTTGAAGATACCTAGAGGAAAATAGACTATGCCAGTTTTGCAATATTTTGGATGATGAATTACACTTTTTGCTATATTGTAAGAAAAATTCTACTTTAAGATCAGATCTTTAAAATGTAATTATATCTGAAGATGTTAAAAATTTTAACACGTTCACTGAAAATGAAAAAACTTAAATTTTTTCTGTGCCCATCGACACTAAAGCAAGTAGAAAAAATAGGGTCCTTTATAAAACGGTCATTAGAACTGAGGACAGGGGACTCATAACTCTGTTATTATTTTTCTTTACTTGCTTGTTTTATTTGTTAATGTCAAAAACTACATGTATGTTTATATGACAATAAATATTTGATTTGATTTGATAACACGCAAGACTTTGAAAAAATACTCGTATGGTCTGGACCGTAAGCGTACGGTCCAAATACGCGTATGGTCTGGAACATGTATTCATTGGTGGGTTCCCGTCCTTCGTGAATCTATTACAAAGATCAATTTGGAAAATATGTAGAGCTTTTGAAGATATGGTATATAAAGGAAGGTAAAAGTGTTACAATTTATCTCTATTGAAATACATTCCCATGGGATAAAATATTTATGGCATTATATCTTTGAGACAGAATGGTACAAAGGAACATATTTACAGGACTGGTGAAAATAGTATCCAGAGATAGAATCAATCTCATTAAAATAATATCCATATGTTTACAAATGTCTAATTACTGTAATTTAAGAATTGATGTTTTCATGTCAACAGATACATGTACCTAAAATGTATCTCATTCTAAATGTCAGAAACTAAGAAATATCTGTTTGCCAAGTATTTCATATAAATATACAATGAAGTAGAATATGCATATGTGACGAGGTCTCTTCAAATTAATGGTACAAAATCTGCCCTAGATTGATCTACCTGAGGCAAAGCTAAAACACTATTCAATCAACTAAACATAAAATGCTGAAGGACTACACTCCCCCCTTTTACATCATCAATTGCACTGAGAATCAAGTCAACAGGTCAAGGGGAGATAAGTAAAATACATTATTTTCCATATATCCACGTTGATAGTAACAAACAAAATAATTTAGTGGGTGGCATAGGGGTATCTTGAGCGGAGGTATTTATAATATGACCCTACAATGAACTTAGAAAGTCAGGTTTACACGTTGCATGTACGAAACATGGCAATAACAACCATCCGCCACTCAGTACGGCCAGCAAACTGCACGATCCATTCAGCGCCCTAATTAAATGTAAAGCTGTAGTTTGCGCATAAACATATTAACAAATATAAACAAATAAAAATAGTTAATACTTACCCATCGCTACACCTGTTCATTTCCACATATATTTACATGTATACCTGTGCCACATGTAGAATGAAATAATGAGGCAAATCGAAGTTATCCTTCTTTGGGCGATAACGGTAACTTATGCTTGTGCGCACACCCAGATCCAAAGATAGATTCTACTTGACTTAAATATAACATAATAATTATAATTAAAACTTTGGTGGAAAACGCAAAAGATGTAACTATATCACATCGTATTATATGGCTTTTCAAGCCGTCTCTTGTGTAATTGATGCCCATTGTGTTTTGTACTAAACATACCTAGAAATGCCGCGATTCATGCAAGCAAGATCTCTTTCGATTTTACATTTTCATTTTATTAGAAACTGGTCTTTTATCAACTCTTTAACTGAATTTCAGACACTACATTCTTGCCGTATATTCCTTAAATATTTAGATAACCATTTTAGACTTGCGAGGGTTTAATGGTTGTTGTAAATAAAATTGCCAGTTTACCAGAATGTATAGATTCTTTCACTAAATTTTCGATTGTAAAAAGATTCGCGTTCTTAGAGGGTCAGGTGAGCTATTGCCATCAGTTTGCGTCCCTCGTCCGTCCGTCCGTCGTAAACTTTCTTCAAAAATCTTCTCCTGTGAAACCACTGGGCAAATTCTAAATAAACGTGGCGATTGATTTAAATACATGTATTGACATCACAAGATCCCGTTCATTATCATATTTTATCCACCCGAGATAGCTAAATTTTGAAATTTTAATTACGAGGCGTGCCGAGCATTTTAAAATTTTTAAATTCAACTCTCTCGGGAGAGTTGTTAACTACATTGTGTTGTATGTTTTCACGATAACGATCCGCCTTTTAAGAACTGCACACGTGTTTTAATCTTGTTTGAAGTATTTTTAATTTTCTATCTCCAAATTGTAATAATCAGGTGGTTTTGATAATTTTGGTTTTAAAAGTCTTTTAAATATATTAAGATTCCTAGAATTTTGTATTTCAAAACTTAATTGATTCCAGTCTTTTGATGTAGAATAAAAGATTGATTTAGTCCTAACTGGGGCACAAAAAAGTCATTGCTTTGACGTTGATTATAATTCGACGCGTTGTTGAACAATGGACTCATCAAATCCGTCAAAAAAATTAGGCACAAGATTATTTTTAATTGTCAGTTAGACATATTTCATCTGTCTTCTATTTTCTTATGTCTCCCATCCCGTTTCTTAGTATATAGACTCTCGACTGGCATATGAATCATTACCAGGGTATCTAGATTCAAAATTGTGTCCGACGAGTCCGAGGACCAAACAACATGGCTGCCGTTACTAAAAATAGCACATTGGGTAAATTGTTTTTTGCAAATAACTCAGAAACCGTTACAGATAAAAAAAAATCTGACACGGGGTAACAGTAATAAGCCTGACAAGATCTACCTACCGTGCAATTTTGAAAAACTCGGCTTACCCCTTTTGGAGTTATTGCCCTTTTTCCGAAAAGTTGTAAAAAATTAAATAGTTTTTATTTTTATCAAAAAAATTATGAAAGATAGATGTCAACTTAAAATTGCAACAAAAAATGTTCAGCATTTCAAGAGCTAACCACCTGGAAATTTTGAAGAAAAACTGAATTCCGATATAGGAGGTATTGCCCTTTATTGGATTTTCGAAATATTGTACATTCTGCCTTGTATTTCAAAAACGATTGAAATGGAGGTTAATATTAAATGGAAAATGTTCTGTATGTCAAGGACTACATTTTGTCTTCATTATGGAAGTTGTCTGACGTGCTCACACCTCATCCAGGATGGCTGTCAGTGGGGAACTTAGTTTAACATTGTACGCTATAGGAAAACACATTCAAAGATCTTCTCCTTTGAAATTACTTAGCCAATTGGAGCCATACTTGTCGACAATTGTCCATAATTGGTCCCCTGTCACGAATGTGTCTGGCAAGTCCGCACCTATTCCCAGATGGTCGCCGGCGGGGGACCTAGTTCAACATTGGACCCTATGGGAAAACATATTCAAAGATCTTCTCCTTTGAAACTTCTTGGCCGATTGGAACCAACTTGTACACAAATGCCAGTCGTTGGAAATCATGTATGGCAAGTCCCAGTCATATCTAAGATGGCCAGATAGCCACCATCGTGGAACATAGCAGAACATTAGACTCAATGGGAAACATTCAAAGATCTTCTCCTCTGAAGCCACAAAGTCTATTACAGCCAAACTTGGCCACAATTGTCCATGGGTTGTCCCTTATGAAAACAAATGTGTTCGGAATGTCTGTGCTGCATCCAAGATAGCCCCAAGAAGAAATTAGTTTATCATTGGACCCATTCAAAGATCTTTTCCTCTGAAAAATTGTCATTTTTTTCAGACATAGAATTACAATAACAGGATAACAGCAAACACCCACAATGGCCAGGACCTACAATCACACGCCACAATCTACAAGCACCCTATCGAAAATACATTTAAAGATCTTCTCCTGAAACATTGGGCCATATTTATATCGAAGTCTATTAAGATACTATAAAATGAGACCCTTTATCATTGAGGTTATTTGCGCTGCAGTTTATGTCAGCCGTGGACCAGGTGAGCTATACAGGCTCTTGAGAGCCTCTAGTTCTTGAATTGATCAAAGTAACATGAGAGAAAAAGACGTGCAGCTTCCTAAATTTGCACGTAATCTGGTTTATACTAGTAAACAGCCATTTACGGAAACAAATAAATATTGTGGTGTAAGTAAAAAATATATGCAGCACTGTCCCCTGACGTCATCCAAATAACCCATTAAAAGGCTGAAGGCAGCACACATTATTACGGCAAAATAAAATTATGCAATATTCAGCGCATTAGACGTCATACCCGTCTACGTAGACCCCTCACAGAACGGTATTACCGCTGAATGTCTGTAGCCGAATTCAATACCAAGATATTTTATCTGTGAAATTCTTCCCTTGCAAACAAGTTGAATTTATAATATTAAAATAAAATGACAAAACACTAACGTTTTATTGTATTTTTTTTTCAAGAATTTTGGCATTGATGACATCTGTCGCATTCATTCCGTTGCAGAAATGACCGTTATTTGCAGAACAATAACCTCACTTATTGTTTTAGACTAATAACATAAGACTTACCTCTTGTACGAAAACATACAGTAAGTATCAACCAATTGTTCAATAACTAGTGTCAGTTGACACAACCATTAGTTGTATTTCTGATAAATAATTTATTTAGTGTTATGCTTTACTCAAGTTATATTGTTTCAATTGTCATTTTTGTTTGGCTGAGAATTGGATTTCCGTTTCTTAGTTCTACCATGTATTTGCAGAGACTTTGTCTGGTATGCATTTACTCTATATCCCTTCCTGACACCCGAAAAGGTTTTCAGGGGCTCCGGCTACAGAGATGCGAGGCGCGGCCCCAGGTGGTGGGTAGGGGAATACCCTTGTCTATGCGAGGTAGTCGGGTCATAATATAGAAAGCCTAACTGCGAACCGTTGCGGTCAAACTGTGTGGAGAAACGCCATGCCCAATGCAGTATAAAGAATTATTATTTATTTCTCGTTCGTCTCATGGGGTCGTATAGAAGGCTAACTTTCTTTTTCATACCCATTTCTCACATTTTCAGTTGGCATCAAAACTCGTTACCCCAGTTGCCCCATCCACCTTAATTATTTTCTCCTTTATTTGAATTGATTAACTTCCTGATGTACCGGAAATATTGCTTACTTGACGTAAAACTCTAATCAATCAATCAATCTTCATGTCCTTTCATTATCGTTCGTATGGCTATCAATCTACAAAGTACCTCAGCAAAAGTAGTATATTATAGTTGACCAAAACTTATTTAGAAGATTGGATTGCCCTTATGACCTCGACGTAAGGGCAAATCTCTCCATGCAAAAATTTTATAACTTTTTCACAGAAACAAGTCTGATCTATTATGTTTTTTCGATTTTTTTTTTATAAAACCAACAATTATTACACAAAATATGCATGCAAGAAAGCCAAAAGCAAGGATAATATCAGCCAGTTTTAAACATTATTAATTGACGAAATTACTATATATATATATATATATATATATATATAGAAACAAAATTCACAGTAACTTTGGTATCCAGATATCCTTTCAAATACTGGATAAAAAATGATCGATTAGGCTATTTATATTCTCAGGGACTAAACGTCCAGCAACACAGGTCATAGTGTGCCGTCATAGACCAAAATATTATGATAATAACATTGTGTTTAGCAATGACTATGCCAAAATAGTGGATAGTGCACGACCCGAAGGGGAGTGCACTATGTGTATTCAACCCTGACCACTGTTTTGGCATAGCCATTGCTAAACACAATGTTATTATCATTATTATGCTGACTGTGTCATAAATTTTTATCTTTTAATTACAATTATCAAGTTAATAAATAATTGACTGTTCTTTTCATTTGGTTACTGTCAGTATATTTCAAATAGTTGCATAATATCATGGAAATTTGAAAAATAACTTTTTATGGCGGATCTAAAACAATTCCTTTATTTCATGATATAAAATGAAGAGATAAGTAAAATGAATGGTCACAAGTGGGGTAAACACTTTATTTTTTCAGAAATATTAACTAATTAAGGTTGTTTCTATGACAGTAGATCCCTACAATACTGTAGCTCCGCCTACCAAGTCACGTGACAGGCATAGTACATGGCTGTAGGTATACTATGCCAAAATAGTATATTAGAAACTATTAATGCAGTTTCTCACAGGAAAGCATAATAATATAAAATAACAATTAGTTTTAGAACATCAAAGTGAACATTTATAATGGTCATCTAAAGAAATTAATTTTCAGTAACTTCTGTAAAACACTATTGGCAAAGTGCGAATCGATGAGATCATTATTATAATCTGAACAATAGATGCGATCCAGATAAAGAAATTATTACTGTATTATAATCAATAATGTTTACTACAGTAATAATGATTTTTTCCGACGATTGCATATATTGCTTGACTGTAATAATTATCTCGCCGATTCGCACTTGGCCGACAGTGGTTATTATTACCGCTGCTTCGATATCACCGCTGGTTGATCTTTAGTCCCCGGGCTTCTTCATCAAACCAATAGTCATTTCTTCATAGCTTACCAAAACCGATTTGATTTGGAAACTTGCTAAGCTATATCTAAATTTTCCAAAAGAGTATCTCCCTCTCACAAAGCTTTCCTTAGCTGATTTATGATTTCCATTGAGATTCTTTTTGTAATTTGTTCTCCATCAGCTTTGTATTCAATCAACGATATGTATTAATCCATTGTATATGACACTCATCTGAAGAAGAAAGGGAGGGAATTATATAATAATACGACATATTGATAACAGAATCAGAATATTTATATTACCAAATTGAGGCCCAGGGGGGCATGATATAACAGATATAACAGGGCATAACGGATGTGACGATGAAAATACGCACCAGTAACTGAAAATGGAATCATTTTTTTGTTTTGTTCAACACCTTTTGAGTTCGTTTTCCGATAGTAAAGTATTACCAATCAGTATTTTCAACAGAACACTACAAACATTGTCTGTTTTAATTCTGTAGTTGAAAAGTCTGATGGCTTGTCTTTAAGCTCCTTGTATACATATCAGTCTGTACAAGATAGTCATTATCAATATCGGTGACAGAATCCTAGCAGTTTCAAATATAGTCGAGAATAGTGTGTACCTATAAAGACTGAGATATAGGTGACTTTAAAGGTCTCCCACAAAACGGTGTAGCTCTAGTTACATGCATTTAATAAACCTCGAAATGGTACCACGCAAAAGAAAGTATATCACAATTAAAATCATTACTCAATATAGCATTGAAACTCAACATTGAATGAACTTCAATAATACGAAGTTATAATTAAAAAATATTAGTATACCTCAGTTTATTAACATTACCACTAACATTTGTAAAATAAAATTATTATTTTTCACCTTTTCCAATTTCGTGACTATTTACCGGTCAATAGTTTCTCAGACTATTGACTGACAGTTTGAATCTTTTTCCCAAACTTTTTTCTTGCTTTCCTATTGGATAAAAATTGTAATGATTATTCAGAATGCTCTGACATCATTGTTTCCAAGTAACAACTCTAAACTAGCTATGCAAACTACATTATGCAGTGAACACTATTCATTTTGCAACAGAATAAATTGTGTTAATAAGGAAAGATGTAGTTGCTTATATTTCAATAAGTATACAAAATTTAGATCAAGAAAATGCTAGCAGAGAGAATTATTATTCAAAGATGATTTATAAATTGTGAATCTTGTTTTTTTTTGTTTATTTGTTTGTTTTTTTTTTTTTTTTTTTTTTTTTTTTTTTTTTTTTTTTGTTTTTTGTTTTGTTTTGTATAATAAAAAAACTTATAGACTGTGCAATTTGGATAAAAGTTATGTGCTCTAAAATCATTGTTTCTAAGTGACAACTGTAAACTATTTATGCAGATCACAGGGAACACTATAAACTTAGCAGCAGATTAAATTTTATTGAAGAAAATAGACGTAATTGTGTATGTTTAAAATGTTTAAATAAGAATACAAAATTTAGAAAACAAATACTATAAGAAACGAGAAAGATAGTTCAAAAATTGTAAATCTTGTGTTTTCGGTATAATAAAACACTTATAGACTGCTTATTCGGAAATAGCAAGTTTGTTGTCCCCTTGACCCCTAACTATTGACCTCGGCTACGCCTCGGTCAATAGTCAGGGTCTCGGGGACAACAAACTTGCTATTTCCTCATAACCAGTCAATAGGTATAAAATAATTCATGGCTTCTATATGGTTATTGTCATTTCACCGTAGCCAATGCCTTTATATTCTAATTTATCCTCTACGTTAGCGAGGGGTTAAATTTACGAATAGGCCTAGCCAATGATTAAATCACAATAACCATATAAATGCCATGAATTATTTGGATTTTTCCGTTTATGGTGGTTTACAGTGTAAGATGGCCAATGCAAGATCGATGCACGCTACCTCATCTCACACGGGTAAATGACAAACTAAACCATGACAAAACGTCATAAAACACCTGACGTTACAATGTCAGGAACACTCAAAAAGCGAGGAAGTTGTTCACACAGTACTTATAGGTTGCCAGATGTTTCTATTCGTATTTCACGGAAGAAATAGGTACTTGCATTGAATCCAAATTAAAGATCGGGATATCTTTCACTCGTGTAAGAAATTCTACGTCTTTTCCCCTCGTTTCGCTACGCTCAACTCGACAAAAGACGAAATTTCTTACACTCGTTAAAGATACCCCGATCTTATATCTGTTCTAATGCAAGATCCTATTAATTTTCCATTCTGAAGAGACCCAACAGAAGGCGGATTTTCCGTTTTCATTGCTTTCTGTGTCTTTGACGTCACAATACACAATCTGACGTTTTCTAACAGATACAAGTTCAAAATCGAAAGCAAAACAATACACACTTACGTGTATGAATGACATGAAGGCAAAAATATTCTTATGGCGGATTTGCCGGATCATTCACGTATTTTATTTGCAATTCTTCAATGAACATACCAATATTCCTCTAATAACACCTATAACAACTCCTTCTAAACTCCTGTCTTTTGTCTGCTTAAGCTTCTATAGAATTTTAATGTATACCAAATTGTACTGCCTGAAGGGGTTTACCTTGATACTCCAATGATGACAAATTGGTATACAATAGAATTCTATAGAATCTTGATTTCTTGACGAGCAGAAAAAAGACAGGAGTTTAGAAGGAATTGTTATAGGTGTTACTAGAGGAATATGGGTATGTTCATTGCAGAATTGCAAATAAATACGTTAATGATCGGGGGAAATCCGCCATAACATTTACTACCTTCACTAAATAAGACGAACAAAATTAATTACATGGTTGTTTTGCATCCCTTTTACTCTTTTTCTGACACTATTTTCGCATCTGCGAAGTTTATGGTTATCGAGAATTATAGGTTGACGATTAAAAAGAGCCATGTTAGACTAAGGATTTAGCTGACAATTGTTGTCTTGTTGCCGTACATTTATAGCTCATAGGAAATCACAAGTAGCTTATATAACCTACAGAAAATTACATATATCATAGGACGTACATAAATATCTTGTCTTGAACAATTTGTCATCAAATTACAAGTATATCATGGGAAATTGTGAAATATCATGTCCTAGAGAATTTGACAGCATCTTGTAGAACATAAGTAACATCATGTCTTAGGAATACGCCAGAAAGTTACCAAATTTCATACGTACAGAAATATCGTGTCTTAGAGAATCCGTTAAAAAATTACAAGTATCTCGTAGAACATTGGTAGTTTCATGTCTTAGGAATACGTCAGAAAATTACCATCTCATAGGACATACAGAAATATCGTGTCCTAGAGAATATGTCAGTACATTGCCAGTATAGCGTAGGAAATGGAGAAACATCATTTCCTAGAGAAGACATAAGCAAATTGCTGTATATCATAGGAAATGGAGAAACACCGTACCCTACAGAAGACATAAGAAAATTGCTATATCTCGTAGGAAATGGGGAAACATCGTGTCCTAGAAAAGGCATCAGCAAATTGCTGTATCTCATAAGAAATGGAGAAACACTGTGTCCTAGAGAAGACTTAAGCAAATTGATGTATCTCATAAGAAATGGAGAAATACCGTGCCCTAGAGAAGACATCAGCCAATTGCTATATCTCATGGGAAATGGAGAAACATCGTGTCCTAGAGAAGGCATCAGAAAATTGATAATGGATAAATACTGTGCCCTAGAAAAGACGTCAGCAAATTGATGTTTCTCATAGGAAATAGAGAAATACTGTAACCAAGTTGAGATGACATCAGCAAATTGTTGTTTTTCATAGGAAATGGAAAAGCAGCGTGTCCTAGAGAAGACTTCAGCAAATTGCTGTATCGCATAAGAAATGGAGAAACACTGTGCCCTATAGAGGACTTTAGTACATTGATGTATCTCATAGGAAATGAAGAAACACTGTGCCCTAGAGAAGACATCAGCAAATTGCTGTATCTCATAGGAAATGGAGAAACACTGTGCCCTAGAGAAGACTTCAGCAATTGCTGTATCTCATAAGAAATGGAGAAACACTGTGCCCTAGAGAAGACTTCAGCAAAGTGCTGTATCTCATGGGAAATGGAGAAACACTGTGCCCTAGAGAAGACATCACAATTTTACTGTATCTCATGGGAAACGGAGAAACACCATGCCCTAGAGAAGACTTCAGCAAATTTATGTATCTCTTAGGAAATAGAGAAACATCATGCCTAGAGAAGACATCAAAAAATTGACAGTATCTTAT
The DNA here is from genome assembly GCA_002080025.1 of Modiolus philippinarum. NCBI lineage: Eukaryota > Metazoa > Mollusca > Bivalvia > Mytilida > Modiolidae > Modiolus > Modiolus philippinarum. Next base: position 18,543 of record MJUU01047667.1, on the reverse strand, counting down.
AGGAAATGGAGAAACACCATGCTTTAGAGAAGACTTCAGCAAATTTATGTGTCTTATAGGAAATGGAGAAACACTATGCCCTAGAGAACGCTTCAGCAAATTGATGTATCTCATAGGAAATGGAGAAACACTGTGCTCAGGGAAGACTTCAGCAAATTGGTGTATCTCATAGGAAATGGAGAAACACTTTGCCCTAGAGAAGACTACAGAATTTTAATGTATCTCATAGGAAATGGAGAAACATCATGCCTACAGAAGACATCAGAAAATTGACAGTATCATATAGGAAATGGAGAAACACCGTGCTTAAGAGAAGACATCAGAAAATTGCCAGTAGCTCATATGAAATGAGAAACATCGAGCCCTAGGGGAGACGTTAGAAAATTGTCAGTACCACAAAAACATGCAGAAATATCTTGTCCAAAAACAATGCAGTGGCGTATCCAGACTTTC
>MJUU01047667.1:0-13537 GCA_002080025.1 Modiolus philippinarum | reverse complement strand
AAATAGTATATACAATGTAACAGGTAAAATATATAACTAAAGCTAATTAAAAGCCATACAATGTCACAAGTAAAATGTCACACGCTCAGTTAACAAGTGTGGACCCAAATTGATGTCTCGCTCGTCCCTTCATGGGCGCAAAATTGATGTGAATTCTCAAACTGACCAAATCAGAAAACTAAACATATTCGCTAGACTGTGAAATTGTTACTTAACATTACATGTACATTGTATTTCTACTTGGTAATGGTAATGTAAGAAAAAAAGATAGTTTTTAGTGCGAAGTAAATAAAAAATATTTTTGTTTTCTACATTAAATTTATTAGATTTTCAATTCAATTTATTTTATTCAGCAACTTTATGCCCAATTATGGGATAATGGCTACAAAATAAATGAAGTACACAAAATATAAGAACAAACAATTAACTAATCCTGGCCTTTGGTGGATTTGACTCAAAAGAAGCCTAGCAATTGTACTTGTCCTTTTGTATCTGGGTTTAGAATTTTTTGAGTTTTGAAGTTTTGAGTTTTTGAGTTTTGAGTTTTTGAGTTTTTGAGATTTGAAGTTTCATCAGTTTCAAAAAGAAAATTTGAAAAGAATTGAGGTCTAATAGTTTGGTTTATTGTACATTTTAAAATAAAATATGCCTCATCTTCAATTTTGTTACAGAAATTATAAAGACGCTGTTCTCTGGGGATGTTCTTATATCTTCCAGATTCAATTTGTAATACTTGATCACTTACAATTCAGCCGTCTAATTTCAGGGTTTAAGCGATATAGGTTTTAGTCGTTTTTAATTGCTTTGAATAGTAGAACAAAAACTTTCTTCAAAAATTTTGACTGCTGATACTCTAAAGCAGGAAAATCTGAATATATTGTCAGGGTGCAGTTATATAGCATAATATGTATATTTGTATATAGCATAATATTGGTTGGTTATACGTATTAGTCCTGAAATTCACGACTCTGTATGTTAAGCATGTGTGTAGCAAAAATAAAATGCTATAAAATTCTAGGAACCGTCTTGAAGTTACTATAAGGTATGAGCAAAGTTTATTGTTGAATGCCTCGTGGTGATTTCAAGACGAAGAACAACAATAAAAGCGTTGTTTAACCATGTATTTGAAGATACTTTATTGAATGTGAAGGCCACGTTTTACAACAAGCAACTGGGATTCCTATGGGAACAAATTGTGCCCCACTTTTAGCTGACCTTTTCCTTTATTCGTATAAAGCAATCTTTTACAAAGGCTAATACAACAGAAACAAAGAAAAATAGCATAGACTTTAAATTTCAGCTTCAAATAAATAGACGATGTACGTTCTCATAATAATCCAAGAATTAAAGTATATTTAAATCCGATCTACCCAAATGAACTTGAAATTAAGGAGACAACCGATACACCAATATCTGCTTCATACCTCGACCTTTTGTTATAAACGACGAACACGGACGTCTGAAATGTAGGTTACATGGTAAACGTGAAGATTTTGACTCCCCAATTGTGAACTTTCCCTTTCTCAGCAGGAATATACCTCCCAAGCATATGGAGTCTATATTTCACAATTAATTCATTAGTGAAGAGCTTGTAGTTCATAGAGTATCTTTGTGGAAAGTGCAAAAACACTGTCACAAAAGCTGTTGAGTCAGGGATATGTTCAGCCACTGTTACTTTCATCCCTTCAGAAATTCTATGGCCTTCACCACGACATCATAGATAGATATGGTCGGTGTCACAAATGAAAACGGACATTTTCAGCTATTCACGTCTTTACCGATTTTGACTTCACTTGGATTGATCCTCTGAAAGTGTGACGAGTTCTGTATACAGAACATTCCTGATGTCACTGTTTTTTCTTAGAATTCACACTGTTAGTGCCTTAGCCTTTTTGTATTGTATTTGTAGTTTTTGTGAGTTTTGTGGGTGTGTAGTGTCTTCAGTCTTCCGTTCTCTGGTATTTTTGCTTTTGCCATGTCTCCTGATTTTGATTTATGTAATCAACAACTTTGTTTCTGGTATTTTACTGCTGTTGTTTTATTTCATATGCATTTACTCCATATCCCATCATTGTTTGAGTCATGAATTGCAGAAATACACTAGATATTTCCTATTGTAGAACCATACAGTTAAACTGCTTCCATGGTGCCATGTCTCTTCTTAAAAAACGTCACCACATCCAATTCTTTGAATCATTACCTTTGACTTTGTCATTCGTAACGAGACATTCTTGAAGTCTGACTGCATCTGACTATATTCTAAAAGAATGTAGACCATACGGAGTCCAAGTAATAGAAATATAATCATAATGGAACCTTGGAAACTGCCGAATAACAATGAAAAAGTAATTATTTTTACATTTCTGTAGTGATTTTTTATCTTAATTACCATAACTTGTAAAAATGTGCAGTATTATAAATTACTGCGCTTAAAATTATGTAGAATAATTAGTGTTTAATCCTAAGGAGATAATGGGAAAAGATAACCCCCTGATACCATGTAGTTTGTTTTTCAATATATGAATCGTAATCTTTAGTGTTTTGGAAATCACGCGTGATTATTAAGTTTTTCGATACGTAATTTCCATCAAGATGCTCATTTTCAGTATGGTTTATTAGTCTTTGATTTTTGAAAAGAAGGATCATTTCGTACAAAGAAACAATTACTCAAAAATGTACTGTCAAAATTTATTTGCAATTGCATCTTTCTTTCACATTAGTTTTTACTTACAAACATTTGTCGGCCAATTAAGATATATTGGCTCTTATTACAAAAAGAGCATGTATAGATATGAAAGGAAATATAAGAAATTCGAGAATGCACGTTATATATAGCATCATGTGTATCCAAGGCCAACGATCCTTTCCTCTCCAAGCGGATCGCAACCTTCACATGCGACAAAGTGTTTACAAATACATTGTAATGCAAATCAATGGAACAATGCTTTGTTGTTGTTCTTCGTCTTGAAGTCATTAATAGGCCTTCAAAAATGAGTTTACGTGTTCCTCGTAGTAAGTTTAAGTGTGCTTAGCACTGGATTTAGGGGAATTCGTTGTGCTACATTCATGTTTACCACAATAGATGCATAATCGTCAACAAACATAAACATGACAACAACAACTCGCAATAGGGCACTTATCGAGTCAATTCAAGAAAACCTGGCACAACACAATCACGAGATATGATCTTTTCACGTTTTTACTTTTTTCGTCATTAAATGACAATTTCCTAGATAAGACTACCAGGTTTAGTAACTAAATATCGAAGTTATTGAGATGAGCTCACGTCACAATGTATAGTATGTAATTGGGCCGATGCCACTGCTGGTGGACCAGAGGTCCCAGAGGGTTTTTGCCAAATAGTCTTGTCTGACATGAAATTTTACCTTGCTTGTTATAGTAATTTTCTGTTTTTGTCGTTTCATTCCGTAGATGTCCTTGGTACTGGATTTGGCTTCCTATTTCGATATTTTTAGATATCAGTACTTCTTTTTGGACTAATTTTGGATTGTAGTTTATATATTATTGTATTTTAATGCTGCTGATGAGAGGTTACTCCTTGAAACACGTGTACAGCATAACCAGTAACGGAATTAACTGTTTTTATGCAACGTTGGTATTTTTCATATTTATGTATAAAGGGACATGCCTCTTTTACATATAAATCCTTATATTCTTAATTATGATGATTTTATGCTGCTTTTATTGCACATTAATTAAGTGAATGACTAAATACAGGAATCACTGTAAATTTTCTTTCGGCAGACAGCCGTTTGGACAACCTATGTCACTCAAGACTTAGTATAGATCACCGAAAGATATGCAACAAAAATGAATTAATATGATATTAAAGAAAAGCCCAAATAAGCCAAGTACAGAACTTTGCTGGAGTGTGGTACTCGATCCCTAGTTTTAAAACAAAATTTTCGTATTTGTATTTAGACATTTCAAGTTTCTTTAAAAAAAAACTGAAGCTCCATTCCGTGTATGGTAATCGGTGGATGTTTGACCTCTTATTTCGATAATTTTGGTGATGAGTACTTCTTTCTTTACTACTTTAGGGTTATGGCTTTCCAAAATGATTTGATTCTAACACTGCTTATGAGAGGTTATTCCATGAAACACGTGTATAACACACGGGGGGGGGGGTCATTTCCTATATAGAGGTATATACAGACGTGCCGCTGGAATGGGCCTGTTTTTGCAGTTGTCAACTATATGAATGGGTAGTAAATTTGACATCATGTATATCAATGGGTCGTAAATTAACCACAAATGGTCAGAATCTCTACTGGTTGCTGTAAATAATCAAGTATTTATCATTATTTAATGTTAAAGAACATTCCTTCTGTGAGATTAATGGTTTTCTTACTCCAAATTCACATTTCTACTATACAGTCGGGTTGATTATTTTTTAAATTTACTATATGAATGGGTCGATATTTTGTTTTGGGAACTATATGAAAGGGGGTATTTTCAAAATGCCAGCCGCAGGCCTGTACCCAATTCCAACTGAAGTGACCCCCGTGGTATAACATAACGAAATCTACTGTTCAATATGCAACTTTGGTATTTTTGTATTTTGGTTTTTGGCGGGCCAATGCCAAAGTAATGAGAAGGATAAAACGGAAATTACAAGTAATAGCTGTTGATTTTTATCTGCTTTTATCACCTGTAATATAAAATTAAATCATTTCAGTAATGTGTTATCAACAACTTGAATTATATTCACATACGATACAACGTAGAAGCATGTGAACAGTATCAGTTACCACATAGAAAAATTTGTCTGTAATTTTCAACAGACTTGTCTCATTTCGTAAATTAATGCTGATAAATATAATATAATTTTCTTTCATTTCATCATTAATTCATCATTAAGTCTTTTCGTATTAGTTATGCCATGATATAAGAGTTTCCTATGCCCAAAACAGAACCTATCACTTTTCACAGAAATTGATATTGTTCTTGTAACCTGTTTTTATGGTTTGACTTTGCATTTGCAGTTTTCTGCAATAATATGTATACAATTTTTTATGACAGTTATCAAAAGTTGTAGAATTGCGGCAGATGTGCGGCGTCTGAAGAAATCACTTCCCGATGTTCAGACTATAAACTAAAAATTGATGCAATTAAAATGGCTAAATATGCAATAAAAATATTTCTCATATATCAGGGAGCGACACGGTTTTATCAATATCAAACAGCATATCTTAACAAGGAATTACGATAACGTATATCTTTATTGTTTTCTGAGTAATAAACGATTTATTGTGATATGCACCTTCCCTGACATTTATGTTGTATATTGTTTTACCGCCAAATTATTATCGATACCCCATGCTGATACATTTGCTCATATCTTTGAGATGAAACTAACACACTATAAAAAGAATGAACATAAGTATGCAAGATTGTCCTTGCTTGTACAGTGTTACATAATTTTGGAGAGCCAGTTGATGGTGAAGATGAACTTGACGATATAAATGCCCGGGGGGGGGGGGGGGGGTAATTAACTTGGTATTTTTTCTGGTGGGATGTGCCAAATTGATCACGGAAACATGCCCTGAATTTATATACTCATGTACTTAAACCATACCCCAAATTTATACAACATCACTAAATTTAGGACCCGAATCTATTTTATAATTAAAAAAAAAGCAACGCAACAAAGCAATAAGTACATAACATGAGAAAATAATGATCAGGAATTATGTTGTTTCATAAATAATTGCCCTTTTTTCTTTTTTATACTAAAATTTATATAAATTATTATTTCTACATGCAAATTTATATAGAATTTGTTTAAATAGCACACCCAAATTTATATATTTCATGCAAAAAACTATACCCGAGTTTTTTGCACATCCCCGTATACCAAAATAATGGAAGTTACCCCCCACCCGGGCATAAATGGGGCTGTAGTAAATGAGGCTGAAGACGGCTTTACTGTGAGGAACATGATAACAACAAATTATTTCTGAAAATATAAATAGCAAAGTCATAAATTTTAGTGTTATTATTGTTCGCTGATGATTTCTGGGTTTTCTGCCTTGAACTTTTTAATTTTCAACTTTAACAATGTCTTTTCGAGCTCTAACTTGTCCATCTCTGCATTGAGTTTTCCACGAGTATCCGCGATTTATCTAACCTGAGCACTTCCTTTTGAAGATCCTGAAGATTTTGTGATTTTTTCCTTGTATCTACCCTCTTTTTTTTACTACTGGCGTCTCTGGTTCCTTTGCTTGGGTGAAAGTAGTCTACATTTGCATGGGTATTGATACACCTTTATGCAACGTTATACGACATTGCCACTTCTTGATATTTGAATTCTTGTTTATATGTTATGTACTAGTTTTGTATGCTTTAGTTCCTAATTGGTATTGTGTTTTGCATTAATAAAGATTAGCTATTTATTAAGAATTAAATGCATTATTTTAAGTTTCATTGGGGTATGGAAGTGTTGACCGAAGCACATTTTAAAACCGAATTATTAAAAACAAATTTATTTTCAGTAAAGGATATCACGTACATTGGGATTCTATTTTAACAAATTCGTCGGCCATGTGAACATGCACACATTGATACACCACGGGATTGATGTTCACCTATTAAACTGACGGAATTCAAATGAATATTCATGAAATGTAATTATTGGGATTTGAAATTTAACCAAGTTGAAATACGTGAAATGTAGGTAACTTTGACATTGTTTTACTTGGATGCTGACATACAATCTAAAATGTAACATACCGTTCATGATCCTAGTTCGATAGTTAATTTAGTGATTAAAAATAGGGTTTTGAAGGCCCTTAAGGTACTTAGACCTGAAGTAGGGGGAGATAACTCCTTTTTCTGCAGAAATTACTTGTTTTGATTGGTATGAATAAAACCAAAGATTTAAAATATTTATCATAAGTAAAATAAAATATCCATGTTATCATGAAACTACAATCCTTTTATAAATGACTTCAAATTTTGAAATTTTCACAGTTGATTCGTTGCTGTCGAGCATGTATTTTATACAGTGATTTTTTAATAGAGCAAAAACACTGTCCCATAACCTGCTTGGTCATGGATATGTTCAGTCTTTGTTACTTTCATCTCTTCAGAAATTCTATGGCCATCACCACGACATCATTCAAAGATATTACTTGTCTGTGTCCCAAAGGAAAACGGACATTATTATTACTCCCCTTTGGGTCGTTGTCTCTTTGACACATTCCCCGTTTCCCTTCTTTTTTCTATTGTCAGCTAGATTTCATGTCTTCACGGATTTGACATTATCGGTTTTGCTATGTTATGGTGATACTCCCAGATCAGCAGTCCATCGTCAGATGTTGTCTTGGTATCGCCCTTGGAGCTAATAGTCTATCATCAGTTGTTCCTTTAGGTCTATGTTTTCTTGGTGATATTGTCAGGACCAAGGGTTCACCATAAGATTTGTTTAGTATATGTGTATTCAGATAAGTAAAACTACATAGAGTCATGAATTGCACGATTATGCTGCTGTTTCATATATGGAGCCCTACAGTTAAATTTCTGTCTCTTCTTGCAAAAAACGTCACCACAAAAAAATCTCTAATTCAATTTATAAGAATTATTTCTAGGTCTTTGTCATTCGTAACGAGACATTCTTGGCGTCTGACTGAATTAACAAAATATCCGTTCCTCCTCTAAAAGAGAAGGCCAAGAAATAGAAATATAATGGAACCTTGGAAACTATACTGAGTAACAATGAAAAGTAATTATTTTTACATTTTCTGTAGTGAAGATCTTTTGCATCTTAATTGCAAAGACTTGCAAGAATGTGCACTGTTACAAATTACTTCGATTAAACCTGATAACAGTTTATTTTATCTTTGAATAGCAGATTATGGGGAATGCTGTCGTGAATAGACAAACCCATATTACTTTGTTTTTCGTTACACTCGTTTATAATTAACTTTATTCACAAATGCACAATTATGCCCCTGAGGGCTGATGGCATAAACAAAATCATTACACAAATACAATGAACTTATGCAGTCTGGGAGTCCACTTTCCTCAGTATTAATGACTTTTTTATATTTATAGATCTTAATTTAAAGTATTTTGGAAATCAGGCGTGATTATTTCATCAATATGTAATTTCCATGTAGAACAAGAATATTTTATGATCATTTAAATGCTCATTTCGTAGGTTTTAGAATTCTTTGATTATATTGAAAGAAGGATCATATCGGACAAAGAAATGTACATTCCTTCACATCAGTCTGTACCTAGTCTCAAAAACATACTTAACGTCAATCAAAATATATTCACATTTTCTTACATGAACTCTTATTACAAAAAAAGTATATTGGTATGATGGGAAACGTGTGAAGGGATCGATACGTAATATAAGTTTTCGAAATGCACATATGCAGAAAATGAATTCACAGTAACTTCTGTATTGAGTTAGAGATACGATACCTGGTTAAACTCTCTGAAACCAACACTTTTATGGTGTGAGGTTCCTCACTGTGTTGAACACCGTACGGTGACGCCTAGATGCTTTGTTTTAAGTCGTTTTAACCTGGGAGATGGGATGTTGTCTCCTTGACATTTACCCCATTTCCTTTGATTTTCATACTCCATGAAATCCGAAAATAATATCGTATTTTCCTCGATTGCCTTTTCCCCCCTGTTTCTTGCTATTTTAAGCAGAATACAAAAAATAAGCAAAAGAAAAATATGGCTTAAGGCTGATTTTAAAAATTGTAAATCTTGTGTTTTCGGTATAAATAAAATACTTAAAGACTATTTATTGTGAATAGCAACTTTAAAGCTAGATCAAATTATTGGTGTTATAAGTGGAGGCCAAAAGAAATTACTATATTGATCTCGTGGAAGTGCCATAATTGTGTAATATCTTATGATTTCTATCAGCTCTTTTCACTTTAAATATAAAATTAAATCACTTTCAGTAATGGTATACCTCCAACGTAAAAGCACGTGAGTTCTCTATAAATTGTCTGTACAGACTTGTCTCATTTTGAAAATTAAACCTGATAAATTTAATGTAATTTTCCTTCATTTCTTCGATAAATTCTTTTCATTTTTGTCAATGTTGTGAAATTTGAGTTTCTGTTTTCAAAAGACCCGGCCTAGACGGGGTTGATTGCCAAGAGCTATCGCTTATCTTGAAACCTGTGTTTCTTCTGTGAATCTGCAGTTTTCTGAAATTATATGTACAGAATTTTATGACAATAATCAAAAGTTGTAGAAACGCTGATGTTTGGCGTCTGAAGAAATCATTTCCCGATGTTCTGACTATAAACTAAAATATTGATACCATTAAAATGGCTTAATATGCAATAAAAAGACTACTCATATATATCAGAAAGCGACACATCTTAACTAGGAATTACGATAACTTATATCTTTATTGTTTTTCTGAGTAATAAAGCGATTTATTGTGATATGCACCTTCCACAACATTTATGTCGTATATTATTTTACCACCATATCATAATCGATACCCCTTGATTACTCTTTTGCTCAGATCTTTGAGATCAAAATAACACATCATAAAAAGAATGAACATAACGTACATACCTAATTGCAGATGGTTCCAATACTTTACGACGTCGTTACGGAAAAATGATTCTTTTAGATTTGCAAAAACTTTTTTGAATTCAATTTTCATGCCGTAACATTATGCCCAATTATAAGCTAATGGCTACAATGGTAACTAGATGTAATGCAGCATGGTGGGCCACAAAATAATACCCCCACTCCCCAGTACAATTTCTCTAAAGTTATTAAAAAAAATAGCAGTGCACAACTGCATTATGTACACAAGAGATTTTGTATAAAAAGTTTGAAAATACGATATGAAAAGTTCCTACAACATACAGGAAACATGTAATATATTCAAGGAAGTCGGAAAACAGGAAGTAAATGTCTGGGAAACCTGAATTCACTACATGCGGTATAGGACACTCACATTATACTCGCATGCAAAATTTCAAGTGAGGGTAATTAGTAGTTACTGAGAAGAATTTTACGAACGTTTCTACAATTGAACGCAAGATGTTGAAAAATTCAGGAAGTCGGTAAACAGGAAGTAGATGTCCGGCAGACCTGAAATTGCTACTTACGGTATGGGACATTATTTTAAACTTGCATACAAAATTTCAAGTGACAGTGATTAGTAGGTAATGAGTAAACTGTTACGAAAAATTGTCAAAGACAGACTGAGAGACATACCGATAGACAGACAGACAGAAGGACACAAAATACCCCCAACCCGTCCTCATTGCAATTGACTGTTTGGAAAAGCAGCCAGCAATATTGTACTTATCGTTTTGCATCTGGGTTTTAAATTTTTTTTTGAGTTTTGAAGTTGAAGTTTCATCAGTTTCAACATTAAAATTTGAAAAGAATTGAGGTCTAATAGTCTGGTTAATTTTACATTCTAAAATAAAATGTGCTTCATCTTCAATTTTGTTACAGTAGTTACAAAGACGCTGTTCTCTGATAATGTTCTATAACAATTACGCAAAATTTGAATTTCAATTAAAGTGGACAAAAAAATTCTTTATTTTTGAAACTGAAAACATCATGAACATATAAATAGAACACTAAAATATTGACAGTTAATATATCATTATACATATTACAAACAAACATTAGATAAATACAAAATTATCTTTATCACCCCCATATTTTTCTAAGGAACTCAATAAAAGTGTTTTCCATGGAGAATGGTTTAAAGGGTCAAGGAGCTTATGCAGCCATGATAATTTTAATGAATAACAAAATGACTGAATATGTGGCACTTTCAAACCTCCATTTTCTAAGTCATTTATCACTACATTTCTTTTAATCTTATCAGGTTTATTATTCCATATAAACTTTAAAAATATGAGTTGTATTTCTTGAAATACTGAGGCTGGCGGGTTAAGCAGACTGTCAAACAATGGACTGATAGTGGCAATGCTAAACTTTTTATTACTGTAACCTTACCAATATAGGTTAAATCTCTGTAAGACCACATGTTTAATACAGACCTTAGCTTCCTTATTTTTTCAAAAAAATTGCACAATGTCTTATCATTTTCAAACGAATTAATTCCCAACAGCTTAAATTATCCAGATTCGTTCCATGACAATTTCATATTTGGCAAAAAATCAAAACTAAGTTCTTGAAAATGAAATAACAGAAAACTACATATTATAAAGTAATATCATTTACAAAGCCCATAAATTCAAAAATTGTCCTTCCAAACTTATTAATCCGTTGAACAAACTTATTCATAAAGGATATAAATACAGCATTGTTGTTAAATCTTTACTTCTGGTTTTTGTTGGCAAAAATATTGATCACCTCCTAAATGCTTTACACCATAACTAAATTTAAACAATTTTTCAAATTGGCAGTATTTGGCATTGCACAATATCACGTTCTTCTTTCATAATGGATGATGTTGTTATACCAAATCTGTTTAGAAGTATTTCAATTGAAATTTCATATGTAAGAAGGCTTGATATCATAGTCAACGGAAATTATGTCCTTAGCTAGCTGTCAGTAACTGCGAGCATTTGTCCGGACAGTACCTGTGTGTATTGTCTTCATGTTTTATGTACTTCATTGTAAGGGTACTCGTCTTGATAAGTTGGACTTTTTTCTAGTTTGATTTTTACTGTGAGTCTTTTTGTGTATTTATTTTTAGCCATTCACCACACATAGGGGGAGGGTTTGGATCCAAGAAAACGAGTTTAACCCCGCCGCAATGTTTGCGCCTGTCCCAAGTCGGGAATATGTTGGTCACAGGCTTGTCCTTGTCTTCATATAAAATTTTAGTTTCTTGATATTTGGATTATTGGATGTTGTTTGTTTCCATTGATTTATTCACTTTTTTACCTTTCGGGGCCATTTAGGGCTTACTATATGGTGTGAGGTTCCTCACGTTTTGTTTTGGGTCGTTTTAACCTGGATATGGGATGTTTTCTCCTTGACATTTACCCCATTTCCTTTCTTTTTCATATTTGAAGCTATTTCTAACTTTCAAAATTTTAAGTTTGAAAATAATATAGATGGAGTCAATACTGCAAATGAACAAATGTCAAATATTTATACCAATCTTTCAACAAAATGCATGATAAAATGTTACTTCAAACATAAGAAGAGAAAAAGAAAATCACCTGGACAAACTCCCAGTTTTTAGCTCTTAGGGGTACTGTCAACTTTTACAGTAAAAAAATGAAGTTATCTCCCTTTGATCATAATGTAAGAATAAATTTCTTGACTTCTTGCAAAAAATTAAGAAAAATGTCTAAAGAAATGAAAAAAAAATATTAACTTATGTAATAAATGCAATTAATGCAAAGAATTTATGAATATTCTTAAGAATATTAAACATAATAATGATCATGATACTAATGATTTTAAGATGGAATTAAATAAATTTGCCCAACATTTTGAAAATCAAGTTGACCCTAAAATAAATAATAAAATGTTTGAAAATCAAATAAATGTAGATCTTCTAAAAGAAGAATTTTTTTTACAAAATTAAGAGACTGACAACCCAATCATAATATCTGAGATTAAAAATCAAATAAAAAAAAATAAAAAAAAGGAAAAAGTAGTGGCCCAGATAAAATTTGTTATGAGATAATTAAACATAGTAGTACCATAATGCTATCAGCATTAGCTAATTTTCCTAATTTAATTTTAAATTCTTGCTCATATCCTCAAGAATGGAACAAAAAATAAATTTATTATTCCAATGTTAAAAAATAGACACCGCAGTTGGCTTACAATGGTATCTCACTTACCAACTGTTTAAGTAACATTAACATTAAAACCGAAGTTGCTGTTAATTTGGATTCTGCATATGCGCTTTTCGACAACATACGTCTCTGCAGTGCAGATAAAATCAAAATAATACCGAAATACGTGTAAAGAATTACCAATAAGATTCAGCTAAGGACAGAGCTATGCAAGAGGGAGATACTCCTTACTTTTGAACAAACGTTTGTTAAATTTAGATTTTGCAAATTTCCAGATAAAATCGGTTTTTGGGCCAGCACCAAAGTACTGGCTAGTCGGTTGGTGAATACTAACAGTCCACCAGCAGAGGCATCGTCCCAGTGGTAATAGATAACATAATACCGAAGTTGTTGTTAATTTGTATTCTGCATATGCGCATTTCGACAACTTATGTCTCTTCAGTGCAGATAAAATTAAAATATTGGAAATCCATATACCGAAATATGTGTAAAGAATTACCAAGGAAAACCAAATTTAGCTAAGGACAGAGCTATGCAAGAGGGAGATACTCCTCACTTTTGAACAAACGTTTGTTAAATTTAAATTTCGCAAATTTCCAGATAAAATCGGTTTTTGGGCCAGCACCAAAGTACTGGCTAGTGGGTTGGTGAATACTAACAGTCCACCAGCAGAGGCATCGTCCCAGTGGTAATAGATAACATAATACCGAAGTTGCTGTTAATTTTGGATGCTGCATATGCGCATTTCGACAACTTATGTCTCTTCAGTGCAGATAAAA
>MJUU01047663.1:27194-47284 GCA_002080025.1 Modiolus philippinarum | reverse complement strand
AAGTGCCTTCAAAGGGTCCCAGACCAACTTTTCTGGAACAGCCCTCAGGAAATTTACCAAAGATGGAACCGGAATCAAAATTCTGAAAAAGCTCATTGCACATAATCAGACTATATGCAACAATTTCATAACAAATTTTAATTGAAAAATCAAAAATGTAGGAGGAATTCCACTGACAATCCCATATGGGTCAAAATAGACACTTGGGGCCTTTGTGTAACCCTGTACTTAAAAGTTTTTATGCCCCGCCACACATATTGGCGAGGTATCATGCGATACCCTCAGTAGTGTGTCTATCCGTCCCCCTAAGGTTTCCCACTGATAACTTGTGAACGAAATAACATACTGTTTTTCAAACTCGGTATGTAACTTGTTTATCACAAAACTCAGGCCAGATTCGATGGTCCAAGGGGTTATGGAGTTATGCCCTTTGAAACTTTGAAATTTTGTGAATTTTAAGGTTTCCGACTGATAAATTTGAAACGAAATTACATACTGTCTTCAAACTTGGTATGTAATTTGTTTACCACAAAACTCAGGCCAAGTTTGATTTTGGGTTCAGAGGTCCAAGGGGTTCTGGAGGTATATATGCCCCTTGAAACTTTGAAATTTTAGGGTGTCTGACTAATAACTTTTTAACTAAATAATATACTGTCCTCAAACTTGGTATGTAAGTTGTTTACTACAAAACTCAGGTCAAGTTAAATTTTGGATTCAGCGGTCTAAGGGGTGCTGGAGTTATGCCCCTTGAAACTTTGAAATTTTGTGAATTTTTGAGTTTCTGACTGATATCTTTTGAAAAAAAACAACATACAATCTTCATACTTGGAATGAAAATTGTTTACCACAAACCCCAGGTCAAGTTCAATTTTGGACTCAGAGGTCCAAGTTGTTCTGCAGTTATGTCCCTTGAAACTTTGAAATTTTGTGAATTTTATGGTTTCCGACCGATAACTCTCTGAAACAAAATAACATACTGTCATCAAACTTTATATGTAAGTTGTTTACTAGAAATTAAAATTTAGTTCGACTTGGGTACAGAGATCCAAGAGGTTTTGAGGGAGTTATACTCCTTGAAACTAAAAAATTTGAAACGTGGCGGGGTATCATGTAATGCACCATTACTTTTTTTTTCAGGTCAGGCCTATACAAAAATTCTTTGTTTCTGGTAACCCATCCAACCCTATTTTATACCTCCCAACCCTAATTTTTTTATTCCCTCTTAAAAAAAATTAAAAAGTGACACCAACTGACCAGCAATGATCAATTCGAAATTTGTCACGATATGACGCTATTTGTACTATTTGAACAGCTGATTCATTCAAAAAGCTTAAAACTGTCCTTCCAACGTACTCTGGAGGGTTAATATCCAGGAAAATCACGAGGATTTCTTCAAAAATCACAAGGATTCCTTCAAAATAATCTGACAGGCGCCATTTTTGTTTCACTTAAATAATTTGGGATCAGACTCGAAAAATCATGTGCATTTTCCAGATCACATCAGCGATGTCCAAAATGAAAAAAAAAATCCAGACCCACCGACCCTAAATTTTTTAGTATGTTACCGGAAACACAGAATTTTTTGTAGGCCTTATAGATCTGATTGGCAGTATGTTGAATAAATGAAAACATCTTGCTTATACAATCATGACAATCATGGGACATAAATGTTTGTGATTTTGAAAATTTCCAGTGCATTAAATATTGAAAAGGTCTTCATTTAAAACAAAATCTGTAGAGTTTCTTTATTATCAGATTTTCATATAAACTGCAACATTAATAAAAAAGTCTTGACATCGAATTTCCTCCTATAATTTTCATGTTATTTCCAGTGTTGTGGTTTTGTTACGGTCATGATTTAAAAACAAGTATAAAATTATGACAACAAATTATAAAGTCAGATATTTTTGTTTGAAATTAAATTGTGACAGTAAGTTGCTAAACAGATTAAAATTTAATGGAAATTTTGTTTCCAGATGATAACTTGAGTATGCTCCTTTGGAGCAAAACCAAACTTGATCACATACTTGCTTATCAAACAAGACAGAATCCAATTAATTTTGGCATTAGTATTCCCAAAGTCAAGGTCAGGATTGCTATCAATTTCAGGCTTGGTACATCCAAGGTCAAGGTCATATTTGCTGAAAATAGACTATATAAATTAAATGAAAATTTTGGCTTGCAGATGATGACTTGAGTATCCTCCATGGGATCAAAATCAAACTTGGTTAGATACTTTTTTTTCCGCGCAATACAGAACCCTTCATTTATTTTAGGGTTTGTACCCCCCATGTCAAGGTCATAAAAGCTTAAAATAGACTAGAATTTTGGTTTCCGGATGATAACTTGAGTATCCTTCATTGGATCATAATCCAACTTTGTCACATGCTTACTTATCACACACGATGGAATCCTATTGATTTCAAGAAAATTTTGGTTTCTGTATGATAACTTGAGTATCTTCGATTGGATGAAAATCCTCTATTGGATCAAAACCAAACTTGGTCACATGCTCTATTATCACACAAGACAGAACCCAAATGATGATTTCAGGGATGGTTCCCTTAAGGTCAGAGTTGCAGTTGCTAAAAATAGATGCATATTTAAGTAAGTTTAGGTCTCTGTATGGTAACTTGAGTATCCTCCATCAGATTAAACCCAAACTTGGTCATATGCTTACATGTCACAAAAGTCAGAATCCTTTCGATTTCAGGGTTGGCACCCCTAGCTGAAGTTCACTTTTAAATAAGATTAAATAGATTATGGTTTCAAATTGATATTGATTTTTAGTTTTTATGGAATCTGCATTAGATTTAACCAGATCTCTTCCCATGCTGAATTATCAAGATACAGATCCTGTTTATATTCATTAAATAGGTATCTTATATTGTACATAGCCCCTAAATTATTTAGGGGTTTGGCTTAATTATTATATTTTACATAGCCATATTTATTATATTGTACATAGCCTTATATATTATATTGTACATAGCCCCTTAATTATTTAAAGGTTTCGCTTAAAAGGGGGCTAAGGCATCTGTGTCCTATAAACACATTAATCCCTTTATTGTGATGAATAGCGGGTCCTTGGACCTGCTTTCAAAAATTGTCAGATTCAGTAGTCAAATGCCTTATTTTGAGCTGTTTTGTCACTATATTAGGATATTTGTTGTATGTATTGGGGTTTTATCTGGGTTTATTGGAAACTTCAATGGAATTTTTTTCCATTGTGTAATTATTATTATTTCTATATTATAGCAGGAACAATCCAAAGAAAACAGTAATAAAGGACCAATCAGATCCAACACAGCCAGGTCACACAGACAAGACAGACTACACCATCCTTACTCCAGAAAAGAGAAGCGTTACAAGAGTGGATGGTCCTTTGATATTGACTAGTAAGATTTATTATAGTTGAATTTCACAACATTGTTTGAAAAATAAACAAGCAAAGATTTAATTTTAAGAAAACTGATACTTGTATTGTGGATATACAATATTAATTATGATGTCATTGAAATTTATTTAAGCATTATTTTACTAAAAAAAAATGGTTTTAAGATGGCTTTTTAGCTCTGTGGATTTCAATGAAAGTGTTGAGCCTCAAACATAATAATATGTAGGTCAATTACAATGATCTTCAAAATAAAATCAAGAAATGGTAAATACCTTTTTTACTGGCTATGAGACCAAAAGCAAGTTTATGGTTTCCGTAGACAACTGTTTACAGGGCTGCCACACATCCTGGAAACTTGGAAAACCCCTTGAATTTCATTTTGAGCTTCAAGGGCCTGGAAAAGACCTTTAAGATATTTTGTAAATATCCTTGAAAACCCCTGGAATTTGTTAAATATAGTATTGATATCCTGTATGTAAAGAAACTCTTGAAAATTATTTTTGCAATCCAGAATTTTCTCGACTATTTTGGTTCATGAAAATGATGAGATTTTCCTTGAAAAGTTCTGGAAAAACCGTGGAAACATCAAAATAATGGCAGCCCAATATTTACTGGCAGGAAGCGGAGGGAAAAAGTTGGTGGCGTGGGAAACCATAAACTTGCTGTTGTTTGAATAGCCAGTAAATAAGTATTTTATTGTACTGAAATCAAAGGTATCAATGTGACTTAATCGATATATAGTCCATGTTCTAATTAAAAGAAATCAATTCTTGCATGGTCTTGCCATATTTTGGCTCATTTTGGGTCATAATACCTGCTTACGGACTAAATAGTCATTTGATTTTTGTCTCGCTCGCGACGAAAGGCACGGAAAGCGAGACATATGCGTAAAGTACGACGGCTTCGGCGTCGTTAACTTTCATGTTAAGTTTTTGTGATTAGGTCATTTTCTCAGTAACTATAAGTGGTAGGTCAATGATATTGGGTATATAGGCTGGTCTTGGGTAGTACATGACAGTCTACTATATGGCTTTTGTCTGTGACCTCAATTTCACGGTCCAGTGATCATGTTCAGTTTTTCCAGTATCTATTAATGTAAGGTCAATAATATTTGGTATTTGGGTTTGTGTTAAATGGAACATGGCAGCCTGCTGTTTGGCTTTAGCCATTGACCTCATTTTCATGGTCTAATGAACATGTTTGGTTTTTCAGTATCTATCAGTGGTAGGTCACTGAAATTTTTGTTGTTGGTGATTCATGACAGTCTGCTGTTTTGCTTTTGTCAATTAATCTAATTTCACAGTCTAGCCAATATGTTAAGGGTTCTGATTTTGTCAGTTTGAGAATTCACATCTATTTTGCGACCATGTAGGGACGGGCGAGACATCAATTTGGGTCCACACTTGTTTTATCATGAGTTACTCTTATGTCAAATTTTTCTTGGCACTAGTAAATGAAAGTAATTTAAATACTAATGCTATGTTATCACTTGGGTAAATGTGATATCCGTAACTGCAGTTACCGATATCCCAAGATGGCAACGCTGTTTCGGCTAAAAATTTTGCACGTCGATTTTGTTATGATAGCGCATTGTTCTTCAGCATTTCTTAACTTATTTGGTGTACTTCTTAATTTGTAATTTAACTGCTAAAGGGTTTTTCAAAATTTAATCGCTGAATGAGGAACTAAGCTCCACAAAAAATAGCAGTGATGTCGGTAACTGAAGAAACTGATATATGTAATTGATATTCAATTTCTTTCTTAGGATGTCCGTAACTGATAATTTTTGTTTATACATCTTTGTCGTTTCTAATTCTTGTTTTTGGTATAAACGAACAAATTTTATCTCAGTCGCCGGGATGGCCTTATCTTACGGTAAAGTGAACATAACTATTCTCCCGTTTCCGATATCGTTAAAAAAAAAACAGAAAAGAAAGCAGGTCTTCGACAGTTCCAGGAAATTAACAAAAATTAATTTTTTTTAATTAAATTATCACCGAAAATTATAAACATTTTTGAAAAACTCAAATTCCAAAACGTTATGTCTTTGAGAGTTTCGGGAAATTACCAAAACTGGAATCAAAGATTTTTGCAATGATACTTTTGAAAACGATATTTTTTACAATAAGGAATAGAAAAAGACACCGTTGCTTCGTAGAATTCCAAAAATGACAAGTCTTTGAGAATTACAAAAATCTGAATCAAAATTTATGCAATCTTACCTTAGAAACAAAATATAGTTGCGAGGTAGAATTCAATGAGTTTTGGGAAATTTTCCAAAATTAAAATAAACAAAAAGATTTTCGCAATCTTAATATTGAGAAATATATTCAAAATATATATAAATAATACTCTCTGAACAATTCAGAACTGATCAAAAGCTTATAATGGATCAACAGAGCCACTCAAAATATACCCAATTAAAAAAAAACATGAAAGTTATCAATAAAGTTCCAGTCCCATGCTTATTGCTTTTTTNTTTTTTTTTTTTTTTTTTTTTTTTTTTTTTTTGATTTTGTTTGTTTGTTTGTTTTTTTTTTATTTATTTTTTTTAATTCTTATTATTTATTAATTTTTTTTGGTCCCTCAAGGGAACATAAAAAACATTCTGCTATCATCACATAATGGAACTCATTTATAGAGTTCAGGTTAGGACCATGAGTAGTTCAGAAGTTTTTACTTAATAACTGATATTAACTCGAAACACAATTTCGCCCATTTTTATGGCCCGAGGGCAAATTTCAAAATTCCGAAACGTGCGACATAGACAAGTTGCTACCTATTATACAAGATTTCTCCTATGAAAGATAATGTGTTATTTGTACAAGAATTCTCCGATTAAACGTGTAAGAGAAGTTCGACTGCGAGATCCCGTAGAGGTCTTATCCAATGAAATGCGAATTGATACCTTTGTTTTTAGCTTTCAAGCCCAAATGATCTTGAAAATTTCTTCGTTTACTGGATATCACTAGAACGATTTTTGCCCATAATTTGCTGCTGGGGAATTTCGCCAATAATTTGCCCCTGATAGAAAGCCAAATTTCATAGTGCAATATTGCAGATCATACTAAAGTGTGGAGCAAAGTTTTAGGTTTGTTTTCATTTGGTGATGACCAATTTGTGTGTACCGACAAACTTTGTAACTTAAAAACTTTCTGCTAGCTTTCATAAATTATAGTTTTTGTAATGTATAAGACTAATTGGCCGGGTTGCACGGAGTGCAAATCCGGGTTATAGTATGGTGAATGTCGGGTGGGCGGGCGGGCGGGGAAAATGGGATACTGATTTTGTGAAATCAACTCCTCCTACAGTTTTCAACCTACATTTTTGAAACTTCACAAATTGTTTCTAATTATATTGTAGATGTGCACCTCCCTTTTTGGAATAATATTGAAAATTTTTCCCTGTTTTTACGGACTTTGGAACTTAGTCATTTTTTATCAACACTTTCAATAAAGGGTACCTATTTTGTGAAATCAACTCCTCCTACAGTTTTCAACCTACAATTTTGAAACTTCACAAATTGTTTCTATATATATATTGTAGATGTGCACCTCCCTTTTTGGAATTATTTTGAAATTTTTTTCCCGTTTGTACGGACTTTGGAACTTAGTAATTTTTTATCTACATTAACAAAGGGTACCTATTTTGTGAAATCAACTCCTCCTACAGTTTTCAACCTACAATTTTGAAACTTCACAAATTGTTTCTAATTATATTGTAGATGTGCACCTCCCTTTTTGGAATAATTTTGAAAATTTTTCCCTGTATTTACGGACTTTGGAACTTAGTCATTTTTTATTGACACTTTCAATAAAGGGTACCTATTTTGTGAAATCAACTCCTCCTACAGTTTTCAACCTACATTTTTGAAACTTCACAAAATGTTTCTAAATATATTGTAGATGTGCACCTCCCTTTTTGGAATTATTTTGAATTTTTTTTCCTGTTTTTCACAGACCCATTAGGGAACCTAAAAAACAACACTTTATAGCTAGAAGCACCAAAACGCAACCTGGCCATTTGATTCTTTGACCCATTTTTTATACTCTTTTCCAGAAAAGAAACAAGAATAAAGCTAATTGAAAAATAGCAATTTATTCCCAGAGTAGCCAAGTTATTATATATTAATAAACCAAATAAAAAGAAAATCACCCCTTCCAGCATAAATTCGACATTTTTAGGTTTATTTGATCTGATTTTCCCAAAATATAAAAACATCAAACAACAATGACAGATATATTTTTAACCGTTTTTCTGTAGCTTACTTTCAATACACTGAAAATAAACCATACCGGATGGAGCATAATATCATGAATATCTAACCAGGAAGTCTTCTTTGAACCCCCTTTAGTGATACTATATACATAAGGACAATGACACTGAACTGAATGCTCACAAGGGGCATATCCCTTGTAAAATATATGACAATTAAGAACTGTCTTTTGAACTACATTTAGATATCATTAGGAAAAGGTTACACTATTTATTATCTAAATCTTACTAGAAATAAATTTACTAGCAATATAAATAAAATAAAATACAATACTTTGCACAACTTAAGTTCCTTGGTCTAAATTACTGTATGCATTATGAAATAAAGAACTTGTAACCTGACCAATATATTCAAACAAAATGCATTGATAAGATTCAAAAATCCTGTCAAACACTGCACCCTACTTCACTCAATCGTTCTCTGTACCAGTTACGGATATCTTAACTTTCAGTTATGGACATCAGCAAAATAATATTTTTGTCAGTTACCAACATCACCGCAATTTCTTGTACAGCTATTTTCTCTGTTAAGCGATTAAATTATGACAAAACCTTGAGCATATCAGTTACAAATTTAGTAACGTATTGGATAAGACACGAAACATATCAGAATAATTCGTTATTATTAAAAAATCCACAGTCATAATATTTAGCTTAAACAGTGTCAGCCATCTTGGGATGTCGGTAACTGCAGTGGTTATGGAATATGTTGTCAGAAATGTTCGGTTTATTTGCTATGCCAAAATTGATTTATTACATTCTGTTTATCAACCTTTTATTTGAAGAGTCGGGTATACTAAGTTAGTTGTAGCTAACAGGTTTCTTGTTTTTTCAGCACTCTGAATGACATCATGCAGAACCTGTCAATGTGTTTATATAAAGAGAAACACAAACCAACTACACCAACAGTATCAAAACCAAGGTTTTCCAATTACAGATTTCGTCGTTCTTCAGTACCAGAATTTCTTCCAGATGAAAGGTATCTATTTTGAAATGAATTTAAAACAGTTTTAAATTGAAATTGAAAGGTTTTACCTCAAAGAAATTGTGAAAAAAATTAATTATGGCTATGATGATATTAAATTTTCAGTGACTTTTCAGGGCAGATTGATGATTTTCATGTACATTCCTGCTGAAGATTTTCCCATTAAACCATACTTTGCACTTCAGGAAGATACTTTATAAATGGGTTAGAAATACCTTTAGAATGAATGATAACAAATATATATTTTAGTTATACATTTACAGAAATGATTTAAAATGCTCACTTTATTTTAAATTTTAAAATTGATTACGCATATTTAGCCCCAAACTCGCTCTGATCCCATGACTTGGGGATAGGGAAGTAATATCTGTTTGACTTGCTGTCAGTCAGAATTGGATTTTAGCATTCCAAAATTTAGTTCCCTGGGTCAATTAATTTCTCTATCATACCCAAACCATGTCATATTTTATTAATGAAAGAAACTTGAAAGCCAAATCCTATTGATTCTAGTGTCAGGGTTACAGTTACATTGTATCAACCTTCATTCTATGCCTACATAATCCTAATGATATAGGGGCCACATACCCCCAAGTTGATAGTTACACTTGAAGATGAATAACAAAATTTTAAACAAGATAGCCAATGACTATGTTATGTTTTAGTGAAGGTGCTCAATGTAATGCTTGTGTCCACTGTTCAACATCTACCTTTTAGACATGAATATTTGTAATGTTTATTAAGTGAAGTAAATTGCAGCTTTTTTTTATTGGAATTTGACTCCATTTATGTATCTGAATGTGTACACTCAACATTTGCATGTTCATTCAATGAAATACTATCAGGCAATGCCTTTTATCACAGCACTCCAATGCTCATCTGATAAACAAAATTGGTTTGTTGTGAAAAAATGCCTGATTCGAAGATCTCATCTTATCCTGTATGAGATTGAATTTGAAACTTTTTTGTAAAAAATTTTGAAGAATTTTTATACCCCGCCACACAAAGTGGAGAGGTATTATGTGATACTCTAAGTCGTGTGTCTGTCCGTCCGTCTGTCTGTCCGTCCCCCGAAGGTTTCCGACTGATAACTTGTGAACGAAATAACACAAAGTCTTCAAACTTGGTATGCAAGTTGTTTACCACAAAACTCGGGTCAAGTTCGATTTTTGGTTCAGAGGTCCAAGGGGTTCTGGAGTTTTAGGTTTCCAACTGATAACTGTTGAACGAAATAACACAGGGTCTTCAAACTTGGTATGTAAGTTGTTTACCACAAAACTCAGGTCAAGTTCGATTTTGGGTTCAGAGGTCCGAGGGGTTCTTGAGTTATGCCCTTGAAATTTTAAAATTTTGCAAATTTTAGGGTTTTGTACTCATATAACTAGTGAATGAAATAACATACTGTCTTCAAACATGGTATGTAAATTGTTTACCACAAAACACAGACCAAGTATAATTTTGGTTTCAGCAGTAGACATCGTTGTGGAGTTATGCCCCTTTTAACTTAGAAATTTTGTAAAACGTGGCGGGGTATCATGTAATCCACCATTACTATTTTTAAACAGATATTAGTGCCTACATAACTTTTATTTTTACTTCTTCAGAGATGACATTAACTTTACCAGTGATGCTATTCCTGATTTTGATGAAAGAATGAAGAAAGCCGAGTTACTAGATACACTGACATCTACACATGGTGAAGATGAGCCCTTTACTGCAGAACAGACTGTCTATGACAAGGATGCAGAACCTCCAAAGGAGGAGTCCAAGGTATGGTAATCAATTAAATTTTGATAATTTAAATGAAAAACTGAATATTTGTCTTGCCTGCAACTATATATACTGAAAGATAGATATAGATATTACATTCATATGAGGTAGTCTTGACTTAGTAAATGAGTTATGAGTTAAGTGATGTTACTACTTGTATGTTTTGTCAGATATATCACTCATCTGCACTTTGATGGCCCAACAAAGAAATGCTGTATTTGCATTTTTGTCATGAGACTCTTTTTTTAAATCTCGGGGGAATATAGTTATTTAATTCCTCCACAATCTCAACTAGGATTTAATTTTTCAAAAATCTCCACTATGATATTCTATACTTGCACGCATCTGCATTGTCAGATATTAAGAATATTATTTTGGAAATAGTCGAAAAGAATTTTGAAAGACTCTTTGAACTTATGTCATTTAAATAATTGTGTTTTTAAAAACTGAACAATAAATCAAAAGGCAACCTCAGTTAACTCCAAAACTTAGATTTTAAAGGCAGTATAAGAACTAAAACTGAATATTCCTGTTGCATCACATATTTACAATTAAATGTAAAAAGAAAATAGCTACAAAACATGTTAAAAGGAAATAAAAAAGGGAAATAGCTATAAAACTTTGAAAAAAAAATTAATTTAACAAAAAAGCAACCACAGATATAGATTGTCAGATGTAGAGGGTATATTGTAATATGAGTTCTTTCTGTTGATGCAGTTTTCAGAATATAATTGATTAGGTGAGTATACAGGGTGTGGAATCATAAATGGTAAATTGTCTTGTATAACATATATATATTGCTTGTAAAATGGAGAATGACAAATAAACTCTGTGTGACATAGATATACTGCTTGTGTAACATATAAACTTAACTGTGTATTTTGCATGAAGATGTATAAATGTTGTGTTGAGTTCATGAAATCCTTGTGTGGTACTTATTAATATAAAACACACCACAAAATGCATTGGCAATTTGTAAAGGGTAATTTGCTCGAGCTGAATCATTTTCGGAACTTTTTAATCTCTTGTTGACTTGTGAATGACAGTTGTATGCCTGAATTTAACCATTATGGTCATATTTACACATTTGCATAACAGATGTAGTGTAGTGTAGTCACTGTGCATGAGTAATTTAAGTCGAAGTACCAAATTGAATGGTATGCATGTAAAGCTATTCTATGATATGCTTTGCTTTTAATTTTAGGCTAAGAAAGCAAAACACTCTAAATCTAAATGATTTATGTAAGTCTTTCTGTAATCCCTGTTCTCTAATTCTCTTCCTATACTAAATATGATAGGAAAGCAAGCAAGCCTATTGATATAATTTATTAATTGTGCTTAAACAAAATTTATAAAGCAAAGTTTGTAAAAAAAAGTTTCAAAATCATCTTACCTGCATTTATACTGGTTGAGTACCAGTTATCGCCATGTACCAGTTATCGCCAATTTTCACGTGCTTCGAGATTGCGTGTGACTTTTGTTACACGGACATGTACAAAAGTTACAACATTATCCTAAAAATACATTCCTTGAAGAAATTTGTTTTAATCTTTAAAAACAGTGAAATCTGAGATAAAATCCCTTGGGAGCCCCTTTAAAATATATATTGCTATGTGGGGGGTCACGTATGATAAATAGCTAAAAATAGATTTTTTACATGTGATGTTGCAAAAGAGAACTTTGGGTGTGAGCTATGTTATCTACCAGATATAAATGCTTACTATGTGGCTTTCTCTTCAAATAGTCAAATCAAGATGAAGTGGGGCTGTAAAGGTCTTCTATTTTCTTGTCATCGTGAAAAAATAGAGCGAATTTCTCATTGATAAAAATCATGCTACTTTAGTTTGAAAATTGCATCGGCTGACCTTTCATGCTTTATTCCCCTTTACTTCATCCCCTTTTTGGAGTACTTCAGTGGATTAAAGTGTACATTTAACAGTTTGAAAAAAGCTGATGCATATTTTGAAAGATGGCGATAACTGGTACACATATCAGCAAAAGTTGTGGAGAAAACCAACACTTTTCAAAATGACTATATTACTGCACATGTGCAATGAAACTGAAAATGAACATGATTGGTTAGCGTATTCCTTGGTAAATTTTTACAATATAACGCATTAAAAGTTTAGTCTGAGTTTAAGAAGATCAAATGCAAAATCACAGTGTGAAAATGGCGATAACTGGTACACGACCTGTAGTCCTATTCATTTAATCAGACATCTAAGTTTAAATCTGATTCAGAAAAATACCTTACATTTTAATGGTTTCCAGACAGGAATATATAGAGATGTCTTTTTTGTAAAGGATGATGAAAAGTGTATGTGTGAAATCTTCAATTTTGATTTATCACAATTATGCTTGCTTTCCTTAATATTTTAATCAGTCTTAGTAAAAAATCTTACTCAATTTTAATCTTACATCTTTACTAGCATGACTAGGAAAAAAGAATATTTTTGTGACATTTTTATTTAGACCACATTATTGGCTGTTATATTATGAAGCTTTTCATGACATTAGTAAAAACTTAAATAGATTTCTTTATAAGTCACAAAAATAATCTTGAAATTGGACTTCCAAAATTTTCATTTATTTAGTAGAAAATTTATCACTAAGGGTAGTTATTTCAAACAGTGTATTCAACAATACAGACTTAAGTTGATTCTCTGTTTTTTTTTTCAAGAATCCTTTCAATATAATCAGGTAATATGTGATGTCTCTGCCTCAGAGGTTTCCAATATTCTCAACACGAAAAAAAGCTTTATGTTTATTAGGTTGATGGTTACAGAAGTGTGACTATGCGGATCCCAAAGATATGTTCATTGAATATTTTGATTTTTTTCTGCTTTGATTTGACCCAATTGGAATATTTGTGACAACTACACTGCCAGGTCAAATATAAACTGTCACCTAAGTCCTTAGGATGCCGGCCCCATTTCAACAATTTGTCACAGACTTCAATCCTTTCAATAATGACTTCCAGCCGGGGACATTTTTGTGTCGCCTGCTGTAAGCAGAGTCGACACATAGGGATTACTATCTGTCGTCTTACGTCGTCGTCATCCTGCGTCATCTGTCGGTTTTTGAATCCGCAACTCCTTCAAAACTACTAGTCCGATTCCAACCAACCTTTCAGGATATGTTGTTCACTTAGTGTAGTTGTGCACCTGATACTTGGAATTTTGATTTTACATATTTTAGAGGTTCAGGGAGCCAAAATTGCTCATTTGTGAGTCTGTCTGTTTTGAATCCGCAACTACTTTAAAACTGCTAGTCCAGTTCCAACTAAACTTTCAGGATGTGTTGTTCACCTGGTGTTGATGTGCTACCTGATACCTAGAATTTTGATTTTACATATTTTAGAGGTTCACAGAGCCAAAATTGCTCATTTGTGGGTCTGTCGGTTTTTGAATCCGCAACTCCTTCAAAACTCCTTGTCCAATTCCAACCAAACTTTCAGGATATGTTTTTCACCTGGTGTAGATGTGCATTTGATACTTAGAATTTTTGATTTTACATATTTTAGAGGTTCACGGAGCCAAAATTGCTCATTTGTTATTCTGGTTAGTTAATCCTAAACTCCATCACAGCTTTAAGTCAGATTCCAACCAAACTTGCAGGATATGTTGTTCACCTGATGTAGTTGTGCATCTGATACATAATATTTTGATTTTTCAGATTTTAGAGGTTCACTGAGCCAAAATAGCTCATTTGTTAATTTAGTGTGTTAATTTGGTTCTTTTTCAAAACTAGAAGTCATATTCCAACCAACCTTTCAGAATTTGTTGCTCACTTGAATTGTGCACCTGATACTTAAAATTTTGATTTTACAGATTCTAGAGGTTTACTTGGCCAAAAATGGCTCTTCTGAAGTGCAGGCAACACAAGTGTTCCATGGAACACCCATCAATTTTTTAACAATAGACCCTACAGAAAATTTATTTAGTTTTCCTATTTGAAATTTTTTAAACAATTGAAATTTTATGTAGTAACAAAGACGGGTTTCTTCAACAATGGTGTTTTGCAGCTCTAAAATGTATAACTTTGGACCCCAGGTGAGCAAATGAAGTTGTAACGAGTGTGATTATTTTGACCCATCCATCAGTCCTATTCTTGTTTGTGAAACCCCTGAAACTGCTTTGCTGATTGTTTTCATATTTGGAAGGGTGGAACTGAGAGAACAAATTTTGTACATTTTTGTATGATTAAAGGGATTTTTACATAACATTTTAATTGTCTCAATATTTTGATAGCATAAATCCTCTGAAACTACTTGATGGATTACTTTCATATATGGTAGGATTTTTGGTCATGATTTATCAATCTGGCATCTATGTCCCTTTTAATGTGAGGGTGTGATATGTGAGCTACAAATGTAGCTCACTTAAATTCAGACTAAGGATTATCTTATGTGTGGGAGCATTGTGTATTACATGTCAGCTTATTTACTATGGTTCTTTCATTGTATTGAAGCATGCATTTAATGTATTTTGTCTTTTTATATTTTGTATGCATGTCATAGAAAATTAACATATTGTTGTTTTAATTTAGTGGTGTAGTAGTGAAGTGGTGTATTTTTTTCTTCTTCCAAAATTTTTTTTTGAATCATATTAACTATAAATGTTTTCAGCTCTGTAATTAATATTATGAGCTAATGTAAATTGAATTATTTTTCATTAAGATATCAGATATTCAGCCTATCAAAATGATGAATTGGTATCACACCATCAGCATAGTCCCAGTATAATAAATGAATTTACAGTATAGCATCAGTTACAAGTATGAATAATTTGACCATGAGGAAAAAAAAGATGACCCACATGTAAAAATATACAACCTCATTTGAATAGATAAAACCACAGAATATAAAAAATCTGATAATTGAGGCTCGTACTTCCTTAAACAAATTTAATAAATATACTTAGGCCACACCAATTTGATTTATAGTTCTTTGGATTTTTTTCAGTGAAAAATTGGGGCGAGCGAGCGAAATTTTTTTGATAATTTTATTTTCGGGAAACTGATGATTTTTGAGGCGAATGCAATTTTTAGGAGCGAGCGATTTTTTTAACTTATTTTTTTCTTCTAAAACCAGTTTCATAGAGCGAAATAAAATATGTTTTTTGGAGGATACCGAGTTCAATAATAGTAGGTGATGCTTGAACTAACATGCAATTGGCTTTTAACTTGTAATTTGGTTCATCAAAACCTTCAAACATATTTTCATGTTTTTTCTCATCATTTGAGAGTTCTTTTTCAAGGGAAGGCCAAGGGGTGTCACTTGAAAGATCTTATGAAGAGGGGGGTATGCTTTGATGAATTACCCAGTATCAAAATGGAAATATGATTTAGAAAGATGTTCCAGTGTACTCGATTCTTCATTCCATACAATTATCATATCAACAGCATTGTCAGAATATGATGGATAGAGCTAATGTATTGCCTCTTACCTTCTGGCTATTTCATTTAAATTGGACAAAAATTTATTGGTCCAAAAATATACCTTCAGAATGCAGAGTTAAAAATTGGTCATGTACATTTGCTTAAAGGAATTTGTTAAATTGTTAAATGTGGTTATCCTGTATTAAAACTGCATTTCTGGGAATGCAGACATATTTCAATTAAGGCAAGGCTTAGTATACTTTTCCAGATTTGTGTCATTCAAAGTTGGTACATATGTATGCCTGATGCAAATTAGAAAGGAAATAAGAACAAAGGATCTCATGGTATTTTTTATCCGTTCCTTTTGAATGGAGCTTGAAAATGAAGTCCAATAACCTTATGGTCTTTCAGTGAGGTTACGTCGAGAACTAGACACTAGATTTATTTAACCTCTTGTCTTTCAGACATCGTTTTGGTGATATCGCTTAAGGTGAAAAAAGATAGGGGATGTAGTACTTGAAAACGATATCAAAATACGTTTGGTTTACCAGCATTAGAGCAGTCAAGTGCCGAGTTAAAAACTGTCGTTCTGTTATTTTCTCGATGTTTGTTAGGGTGTCCTCGTCGAGGTCTGCATTTGTACGAAGAACAGTTGTCAACAAACGAACCACGCTATCGCGCTTCAAGTCAATTTTAATCATTGCAAATGTACCTTATATCAATGAAAGAAAATATTAGAAGTTGCATATATTTCATCTGAGGTGCATTTCGAGTAACGCACTGCATGAGAAGCATACATCAGAGGAGCTTCGAGTGACACTACTATTCCAAAAGTTCACGCATGCTCGTTTACAGTCACACCGAAGGTTGAAAATGCCATTTAACTACGAAATTGGTGGTTCAATATACTACATAATATCCATAATCACGCTCTGAGGCAGTCTGTATATTGTTTGTTTCCAAATACTTCCAATTTTTTAACGGAGAACTGGGAACCGCATTAAAATTTTTCACTATCTAAATGCCAAAACGGATGCGGGATGCGGGCGAAAATTTTCCGGATGCGGCTATTTTTTTTTTATTTTAAAAAGTCGAAGTCGTCAAAATTGGTGCGGCAAAATCCAAAGAACTATAAATCAAATTGGTGTGGCCTTATGTATATGTTATATGAACAATTAGATGTTTCATAAGTATGCACTATGAACATGTCTTTTATGATCAAAATATTCAAGAAAGGAATTTGATACAAAGGGATTCTTAACAATTTGAATCCTAACTTGGTTAGAAAAGTCTTACAACAGTAATTTCGAGTATTATCTCCCTTTTAAATTGATTGCAGCTGCTGTATGTGTATTTTCATCACTAATTTGTGTACTCTCTTCCAGAAAAAGAAGGCAAAACCTCAACAACAACAAACAGATTATGCAGAAAATTCCAAACCTGTAGTAACTGGAAGAGAGAATGTGGAAGAAGACTGGGAAATCCGTGTTCAAGACTTTCTAGGAAAGTGTGCCACAAAAACATCCAAAAGAAAACCAAGGAACAAAAGAATTAGAAAGTTTAAAAGAAGATTCCACTTACATTGAAAGAAACAATACAAAAAGCAATATTTATATGTTTTATAGAAATTATTTATTGTGGCAATATTTTTTTATTATTAAATGTACTTTGAATCAACATTTAAAGTGTCGTTTTCAGAGATTATATTGTTAATTTCATATCACTGTTTTGTATTGGTACAAACAAGGCCAATTCATATTTTTGAAAACCTCTTTATGGATTCAAGTATATATTTGTTATCTGTCTGTTATCAGTCTTACAACAACTATGAATTTATGTTCATCATCTGTATCTTGTATTTGCTAAAATTAATCAAAAAAGAATAATTCATAATAGTTGTCAAAAAAGAGTGGTTCACATTAGTAATTTTCCTAAGGAAATAGTGATGTTAGACAGATTTCAACTGTAAAGACTATATGGGAAAATTTTTTGTAGTGCTGTCACTAGTGCTTTTAGTTTGTATTTTTTTTAGTTTTATACATGTATGTATGTGCTTTTCTTGTGTATTTTTTGTAGTGCTTAGGATAAGATTTTATTGTACGTTATTAATAGTGTAGATTTACTCCAAACCAGAGTAAATTCAGTACTTTGTAGTAAGAAATATAAAATAAAAGATTTCAGTATTTTTGTGAAAAAAATTTTGTTTGTAAACAATAGTAGTTCCTCTGCTTGCTGATTAGGTAAATACAGAGCATTATCTCCCTTGCATCGGTATTTTTCTATTAGTTTCATAGTATTTTCAATGTGTGGAAAGATTTTTTTAGAGAAATTATTAGTATGAATAATTTTTTTTGCATGTAAAAGGAGTAACAACAGACTTGTTATAATCTTTCAATTTCTTGTTTTTTTTTTGTTGTTAGCATCATGGACATTCCACATGTTTTTGTTCTTTTGGTTTTTTGTGATCAGTAAATGTTAAAAAATACAAAGGTGTACACTGTTACTTGTTTTTTGATGAAGTTAATCAAATATAAATTCCCTATTGTTATTGTACATTTCATAGAAATATTCCAGGTAAACATTCCTTACTTTTGAATTTGGTTTTTAAAGCATATAAATATTTTACTACTTTAATATGACTGGGTTTCTAGATTATATTGACATTGTGTATTATCCAGTTCTTGTCTCAGTAACACATTTAAGAACTGGTTTGAGAATTGAAACAAGAGTTTTAAGAATTATCACATGTTATTTGGGATTTTTTTAAGTTTCAGAAATCATGAATAATTGAAAATGTTACTTTTTAACGATCATATTTATATTTTAAGAACACAATGAAATAACTTCTGTTTAAATTTGTTTATTTTTTTGTCATGTCAAATTTCAGTCCGACTTTTAAACAACACAGTTAATTTTTGTTTACTGTGTTTAATTCATTTTTGTAAATAAACAAAACTGAGTAATTAGGGAAATGCATTATTATTCTTTTGGGTTTCTGCAGTTTTGTATATTATTTTTTTTACTTCAGATTTTAAGTTTGATTTTATATTTTATGTTTATTGTTGTTAAAATTGTTTTATTTTTCCACTTATAAGTATAACATGCTTCAGAGGAGGCCTTGTATAATTCTTTGTAAAAAAAACAATAAACCAAAACATTTATTGGCTTGTGTCTACTTTTTTTAAGCTCGCCTGGCAATAGCCTTTTGCTATCACTTTGTGTCTGTCCTCTGTCTGTCAGTCAAGTCTTAAATTTTCATTCTGACATCTATTGTAACAACTGGGCCAATCAGAATCAAACTTGGGTCAAATTATTCCATGGGTGAACCTGTCAAAGTTTTTCCTGAATCGCACTTTATCCACGATGTCTGCCAGAAGGGAACATAGTTTAATATTGGACCCTAAAGGAGAAACACAAGATCTTTTTCTCTGAAACTACTGATCCAATTTGAACCAGACTTGCTATAAATATTCTACTGTCAAGCAAAGAGCAAGATGCATCTTCCCAAGTCAAGTGTTTGAGGTACATTTCATTCCCCTCAAATGTGGCAAAGGACATGTACCTCAAACACTCTACTTGGGAAGATATGTAAGGTGAAGGTAATTCCCTCCCCAGGAGACAGGTATTAGCCTCTTGTCAGTATATCAGTGATGTAATGGTTAGTGTGCTTTGCTTGAATTTAGATCATAGGCTCATTGAAGAGTCGGATAAAGTCCTAATATTACTTGCTGCATCTTTGTTTAGTGACAGGTCACATAATATACAATTACAAGTAAGATAAGTTTTATTTATAGAGTTATATTCTGCTGAAGTGAAATATCCAGGTAAATCCTGCAATTTGATTGGTTACCTTGACAGGGGATATGGGACCGTATCCCCGTGGTAGCAAAATCACAATTTTTAAACACTTTAAATAGAAAAATTATAGCACTTCTATCAGAATATAAAAGTTATTCGGGCTTCACAGGGGATACGGGTTCATATTCCCTGTCTGAGCCCTATATCCCCTTCCCCTGACGGCTCAGGGGATATAAAACACAGGGAATATGAACCCTTATCCCCTGTGAAGATTCCCGAATAACATATAATATAGAGTAATGTGCAAGAATGGAGTGATTTCTTCTTGCAGACTTAATACATAGTGTGCTAGCACTTTGAAAAGCAGCACAAGATGCTGGTGTAGAATGAATATTATTATACCCCCAAACTTTGTTTGCGGGTATATAGGAATCATTTTACCCTCCGCGAACAAAGTTTGGGGGGATATATAGGAATTACCCTGTCTGT
>MJUU01047661.1:93390-134830 GCA_002080025.1 Modiolus philippinarum | reverse complement strand
CATGAAATGCACTCGAGATTCCAGTCAAATGTGTTGTGATTGCCGCGCAGATGTATTTGTAAAATACATAGACTCGGTATGTTTTTGTTTACATTGTCCTTAAAGTGGAACAGTCGGTTTACAGAAAATGACCTGTAAAGTTTAAAATTAGTTACACATCACCTATCCGTTTAAATATAACTAAATTAGATATGTAGGTTAACTTTAAATCATTATTGATTTGCACTTGTCAAATATGTCACAAGGAAGATATTTGACTATGTTGTGTACCCACTTGTGTCAATTTAATCGGAATTGTGGAAGTTTTGATAATGTAACTCTTGACATTTTCAATGAATATATATAAAGACAAAATACCCAGGGTAGTGTAATAATGCGTCCTGAAAAACCAGGGTGAATACCAGGAAAAATTAATTTTTTATATATCTATATCAGCACCTTGTTCCCTGGTGCTCCGTCTATATCACGTGGTTTACACCACGTAGTAGCTTACCGGGCGTCCCCAAGTGTGGGAATGATAAAGGCCCTAGGCTACGGGCTCCATCATTTTTTTTTAACGTGGGGCTCCAGGTTCAAGCACTAGTGTTACGGGTTCCATGCCTTCACAGACATAGAATGGGCTCAGTAATCTCGGAGAGCTTTATAGCCTGTGCTTAGATACGACACATTTTTGCAGATCCAATATTCCAAAATTACTAAAACCACTGCAAAAACAGGCCCATTCTAGTATGNCCCCCCCCCCCCCCCCCCTGCCTGTGCTAAGACTTAAACGACCAGTTGCTGGATAGGAGAAAAACATTATGTATGCGCGGTAGCCACTATATATAAGAAAGACAGGCCATTTACGATTTATTTTTATTTTCCTAATATTCGTGGCCATCTATAATGGTCATTTTCAGGGGAGGTAACTGCGTTACAACAGATTATGCAAATGAAGCATATTTCTATACATTCAAGACAATATAATCATACCAAAAATTAAATACAATATAAATGTATCAAAAAATAAATAAATAAATAATAAAAAATGAACATAAAAAAAAACGAAAAATGCATTTTTTTCAATATTAATATTGAAGTTGAAAACCCGAGATTTAAACGTTTTATTTTCGTCTCCCAAAATATAGTGTGGTAACACATTATTCTCTTTAATACATATTGTGCAAATACGAGTCATCAACAAGTAGAGTGATGTAATATTTGTCCAATTAACAGTATATTATATACAAGTGGCTGAAGAATACACCTGTCACCTTGACCAGGTGATAATTTGCCGGAGGGCATCAAACATCATTTTTGTTTATGAGCTTTGAATGTTATACAGTTACTGTCTTTTTTTAGGTTAATTTGCAGTGTTATTGACTTTTGGGAAAACAGATATTCACCGAGTTGCATGGCGAGGTGAATATCTGTTTCCCAAAAGTCAATAACACTGCACATTTACCGAAACTAAAGACAGTAACTGTTTTATTCTATCATCCAATAAATACATAATATTTCTTCATTAATCATGTATTATACCATACACCTTTTCTATGAGTGTAGAATTAGAGGGTTTTGAACATTGCATTGAAAGGAAATATATACTTTTGAAAAAAATGGATATATAATTTGATTATAATCTTTACTGTCAGAAATTCACAGATTCTAGCTAA
Organism: Modiolus philippinarum; assembly: GCA_002080025.1. Taxonomy (NCBI): domain Eukaryota; kingdom Metazoa; phylum Mollusca; class Bivalvia; order Mytilida; family Modiolidae; genus Modiolus; species Modiolus philippinarum. Next base: position 133,175 of record MJUU01047661.1, on the reverse strand, counting down.
CGCTGAGTTTTCGGCTTTTGACTTGAAGGAAATATACATGTTGTTCATACTGATAGAACTGTAGTATACAGTATTTGTTTTTAAAAGTATTTGCCAAAATTATATGAAGTGAATGAACTCAGTACTTGAAAAGTATTTGCTTGTAAACCGAAGAAGGTTTGATATGTTCTGTAATATGTGCCTTTTAGTATTATTTGCAACCTTTTAGTGATAGGCCTACTAGTATTTAGTAACGAGTTGCCATAAAGTTGCTTGACAAGGCTTTAAAAAACAGATGTTCGCAAGAAAAGCAACTTAGTCATTTATCTTTTTCCGATTGTTGCAATCAGGTGGGGGAATGTGAAGAAGGGATGGGATTTACATTTTTTATAACAAGCAAACGTTCTTTAAAAGCTTTATCAAAAAATGAGTTTATCCAAAATAATCGATGATTGCCTTCTTTTAAATGAATGCTAGTGTTCTTCCTTTTCACTCCGTGCATCTGTATAGCTGTATGATGTGCGACGAGTCTGTGCTGTGTTGTCTACATTCGTATGGAGAATTTTTCCCAACATATTGTGTGAACGGCTTTACCAGTAAGTGTCTTCCTCATTCCATATTTGCACCTTTTTCCGCTGATGAAATACAAGTGAATCTTCTTTTCTTTAGCTGTAGCCATTCTGTTTCTAGTGATGCCGATGACGTTGTCACGCGACAATGTAAAATAGCAATATGATTGGTCGATATAAATATATGGGATTTCCCTTTTTCTAAAAATATGTAGCACGTGACGTTTCCCGCGGTGAATATCCTTTTCGTGGAGTGAATATCCTTTCTATCGAGTGAATATCCTTTTTTATTCATTTTAATCTCAATGCAATTTCACCATTAGTAATTATATATTATAGAATAATATACAATTATGGACATTTGCAGAGGTGAATACGCTTTTTTATTGACCTGTAAACCAATATTCACCGAGACCATCAATAAAAAAGCGTATTCACCGATACAAAAGTTCATGATTGTTTTATTATATAGTTCAATACATTATGACGTCATGAAGTGAATATCAATCCAGCAGGTGAATACGTTTATTTATTCACCTCCAAAGATTTTGTTTGAAATATAGTGTAAAATCAAGACAACTATATAATAATGTTTGTTTTTACGACAAATATACGAGACTGGTTTAAATGTGGCTTAGTGGTACACCCGGCTTTTATATGGAACATATAACCAAAGTATCCTTATAATATAGATCATAATACACAATACCGGTTCCAAAATCATAAAAGGATAGCAACCTACAAACAAGGATTGTAATAGAACATCCGGGTTATCCCATCATCATTGATTTCTATTTTCACAGAAATTTGGCGATTTTCAAATCAAATTGGAAGTAACAAAACTACAAATTAAACTGTTCTTATATAGATTTTCTGTTACAATACTGTTAAATCTACCGCTGTATATGTGCATAAATGTAAATTTTTTCGATTTGAAACGTTTTATTTGTGTTTTGTCACTGCAGTTTTCATACTTTATCGTAAATATACATAGCTACAAAAGGAGATTTTGATTTTGTCACACCGTAATTTCAAATCAAGTTGGAAGAAATTTAGAAATTTAGACTGAAATTAAACTTAAATGTTATGCACCTTTGAAAGAAAAGGTTTTCCAGTTTCTCCTCCTTTTTCAGTGGCAATCAGAAACGGTTGACCCTTTTCTTTTATTTTGTTTATTTACGTGTTCTCGTCAAGATATAGATCAAAACAGTGTTCACTGACTAACCAGTCTTTTCCATCGAATTGATCTATATTATTCATATAGGCAGAGAATTGGTTCGGTCCTTCTTAATTTTTGGAGACCACCATTTGATTTTATTGGGAGGGGTTCGGACGATTTGGCCTAAAAAAAAAACATCTATTTTCATGTCCATCTCAAACAAACTATTTTTTTTTCACCAGATGAAATATCAAATTATTTATTTGCATATGAAAACATTATTATACCTAGGGCTTTAGTTTCTTATTTTATTTTTTTTTGTATTGTGTATGTAGAATTCGTGTGTTTTGTGGGCATGTGGTGTCTTTTGTCTTCCGTCTTTTGGTGTTCTTGCTTTTTTCTCGTCTCTGGACTTTGATTTATGTAATCTTGTTCTTTGTTCCTTTGGTATTCTAATGTTGTTGTTATTGATACCTTTGATATTTGGTTCAGTACAATAAAAAACTTATTTACTGGCTATTCGAACACTAGCGAGTTCATGGTTTCCCTCAACACCAACTATTTCCATCCGCTTCGCCTCAGGAAATAGTTGTGTCTTGGGAAACCATTAACTTGCTATTGTTCTCACAGCCAGTCAATAAGTGTATACTATTATCAAATTAGAATTTAATTATTTTATTGTCAAGACAAAGAAGATTAGGATATGTATTATCACTATCACAAAGATTTTCATTTATTTATAAACAAAATCGCCCATGCCCCCACCCTCCCAACGACAATCAAAATTCACCACCTTATTTCAAATAACGTTTTGGTTTAACGTTGTTCACTTCGTTTACTAATTTTACGTCTTATGTTTTATATTTTTGCTAACATTCGTTGAACAGTATCCTGGATTTATTACTTTTTTCGAAAAATAAACAGCGGTTGTCATTAGAAAAAGTTCGTTATTTTTATTCCGGTATAGAATATAAATATGCCCCCAAAACCTCATATAAGCGTGACAAAATGATCCTCAACATTCTAAGTAATGTGCCAAAGGTTAGAAATACGTAAAAGGTAGTAATGAAAGATCCATTGGAAAGTCATTTTATTTTATTTTAACATCACCCTTGAAACATTTATAATGCATCTGATTTGATTGCGTTTTGAGCAGTTTAAAACTTTGTGGATGATGCTGCATCTTTTTTCAATTGATTTATTTAGATTTGCATGCGCTTATTCATGTTAAACATAAATATTAAACAGGTTAGGGAAAACCCCAATTGGGGTACTATACCCCAATTGAGGTATAATATCCCAGTTGGGGTATATTACCAGTTATTTGTTTATTATGTTTTAGGGCTTGAATGGCGCATCATCATACATAATAATTATAAATCTATAGGGTAAGATCTTTCGGATGATATACTACTGTTTTCAAAAGGATAATGCAAATTTTCTGCAGATCCATTTATGATTTTACAAATCAGTGACTCTGATTTAGAGATAACATAAGATTTGAGGAGCTAAGAATCGTTCTATGCTGCTTTTCTAAACGAAAACTCTTTCTACAATCGAATAAATCAAACTGTGATAGATTTAAGAAAATATGTTTTGATTATCAAAGAAATTATGAACGGAGAAATATTCAAATAAACATGTCATTTGATTTCTTTCAGAGTTTTCTCTCTTTGTCCATGTCCTAAAAATACTCTGAAAGTAGTCTGTTACAATAGTTTTTGAAACTTCAATATCTTTGCTTATTTTTTCAAATTAAACCTCAGTTCAACTAAATTATATTTTCACACACTCCCCGTTTCTCTTGCTTTGATATTATGCCCAGTTACAATTGCGATGATCTTCGATTTTGACAGAATCAAATATATGATTTCACGTCCTCAAAATTCCCCTGATGTTGAAATGCAGCATCATCAAGTAGATGGCGATATGCCATTTGATGACAGCAATCACGAAGTTTCTTATGTATAATGTTTCCTTACGCACCATTGAATTGAGAAAAAATAATCTATATAAAACTGGCCAGATACCCCAATTGGGGTATAACCATATAGCCCAATTGAGATATTATACCTCAATTGGGGTATAGTACCCCAATTGGGGGTTTCCCCGACCTGTTAAAAGGGAAGTTTACAAGGAAATGGACGCTCGTCTGGTAGGATGTATACAGGAGTCCCACACTTGTAATATAGTTGTAACAACAAAAACTACTTATAATATTACAATTATGGCGTGTATGGTCGTGTGAGAATTTCTCTTATACGTTTCCTAATTCATTTATTTTTTTTTTCAATTTAGCTGTTCAATATTTTTATTGTTTTTTCGAAAACACACGACTATTTTTGCCGTTTTCAATCTAAGCTACACTGCAAGGTTTGCCTACATCTATCTCGATGTGTGTTGTCTATAGATGTTGTTTTTGTCCTTATTTTTGTCTTTCGTACGCTACCTTATGACAAATATTTGTAGGCAGACATTGCCCGGTTTTACTTTTTTTCCGATATGTGCTGCTTCGATGACATATTTTAGCTGCGATGATGTTGCTCAACATTTTTGCCAAGAATACCGCTTAAGTGCACGCTAGGGGCCTTCTTGATCTCGCTTGAGGGGGTAACATTGTTCATCTCTGGTCGAAAACCCTCAGGTGACATCAAGATGTAGACAGCGATAAAAGCCCTGTCCTTGATAAACAGGAGTTTTTTATGTATCGTTTTTGTCACATGTACATTCACTCCTTTCACATTTTTCTATTAAATAAATAAATATATATATATATATATATATATACACAAGGGTGTGCGATGATGATTTTGGCCGAAATTGGAGTATTGGAATTACAGAGCATTTGTTTTACTTCGAAAAAGGACACCATGGCCCATTGCGACTCACTTTATTTCAAACTGGGTCAAAGGTTAATTTGTGAAAATTTTTCATGGAACAAGAAGCAAAAAGTTACCCTTATGTCACGAATAAAACTGGAAGTATTCTTAATGTCAATTTTATAGGCAATTCATACTTATTGTTATAAGCTCACCTAGCTATTAGTAAAACCAGAGTGATGTTGGGCTATCAGTCGTCTCTCATGCGTCTGTCTGCCCATCCGTCAAATCAGTGTAAGATCTTCTCCCCTGAAACCGCTTCCCAATTAAAAGAAAAGATAAAAATTTATAACTGATCAGGATGCTGATACAAAAGTCTCCCAAACGAACTCCCAAATCAGAAATCCCGGCCACAAATCGCTATTACACATCGTAGGCAACTTTCATTCAATTCTAAACACCTTCAATTTTCCGACCTTTTCTTCTGTTTCCATGGCAACGGATGCCACTTTGAAGTCTTGGACACTAGAAACCTTTTCCCCATGTCCTAAGCAACATTCCTGTAAATTTTCATCTAATTCTGAGCACTTTGTTTATCCCGCCTTTTTTGCCATTTTCATGGCAACCGGTGCCTTATGGAAGTCTTGGACACCGGAAACCCTTTCCCCATGTCCTAAGCAACCTTCCTGTAAATTTTCATCCAATTCTGAGTACTTCGATTTTTCCCGCATTTTTTGCCGTTTCCATGGCAACCGGTATCATATGGAAGTCTTGGACACCGGAAACCTTTTCCTCATGTCCTAGGCAACGTTCCTGTAAATTTTCATCCAATTCTGAGCACTTTGATTTTCCCGCCTTTTTGCCGTTTCATGGTTACCGGTGCCATTTTGAAAATTCCAAGACCCCAAAGCACCTTTTGGGGTAAGGGTCTATCATCCTGTGAAGTTTGGTGAAGATCCGATCATTAGTCTCTGAGAAAATGGCCGGACAAAAATTTGGCGGAAAGAGAAGAAGAAGAACAAGAATAACTAGATTTGCAATTGCAAGCAATAGCTGATGTCGCCCCTGGCAGCCAATTCGATGATTCCATCTTGTTCGCAGCGTCAAAATCTACCTAGAAATAAATTTTCGTTGAAATCGGACAAATTGAATTTTTTACGTATTTCGGCAGCCATCTTGGAAAAGGCGGCCATGTTGAAAAAAATTTGCCTTGCATACCCACCTCCAGATAGTGATCCAACTTTGTACCAAGTATGGATGAATTCTGTCAAAGCATAATTGAGAAAATTTCACTTTTGTTAAAATTTGACGAATTTCGAATTTTTCGTATTTTGGTAGCCATCTTGAAAATGGCGGCTGCTTTGAAAAAAAATTTCCTCCCATGCACCCCTCCAACTTTGTACCAAATATGAATATCTGTCCAGGCATTATTTAGATATAAGCCGGACAAAAAGAGGTGGAAGAAAGAAAGAAAGCGTAATAATAATAAAGAAACGGGCAAAGAACAATATGTCGTCCCGACTACGTCTGGGGCGACATAATAATAATAATAATAAATAATAACAAAGAAACGGACCAATAACAATATGTCGTTCCGACTACGACTGGGGCGACATAACTAGATTTGTAATTGCAAGCAACAGCTGATGTCGCCCCTGGTAGCCAATTCGATGCTTCCATCTTGTTCGCAGCATCAAAGTCTACCAAGAAATCAATTTTCATTGAAATCGGACAATGTTGAAATTTTGACGTATTTTGGCGGCCATTTTGAAAATTTTTGGTGGTGCATGCAAATCTTCTTATAGTGGTCCAACTTTGTGCCAAGTATCAATGAGTTCTGTTGAAGCATCTCAGAGAAAATCACCGGACAAAAATAGGTGGAAGAAAGAAACAATAATGAATAATAATAATAATAGAGAAACGGGCAAAGAACAATATGTCGTCCCGACTACGTCTGGGGCGACATATTAAGAATTGAGTAAAAACAATAAGTCTCCCCAAACTTCGTTTGGGAGACTTAATAAAAGTCACTAATGGTGTGATGGTCCCTCCAAAGATAGTTGTATTTACGTTCGTGCCTCATACAAGATATCTAAAACGCCTTAGGAGCAAAACTTAACCATGGATCCTGTGGGAAATGCAAGCACCTTCTCTGAAACCGCTTCCCGATTAAAAAAAAAATATCACAATAGCCTTTTCAAAGTTTTAATTTTATGATTATACCTCCTTAAAGATTGCTGAATGTTGAAGGGACATAGTTTAACACAGAACCCTATGGAAGATACATTCAAAATTCTTCCCTTCTGCCAGTTCTTAATCAATTTTTTCCAAAACGAGATCACAATTAAGTAGTCGCTTTGCATAACTGCTCCAGTTGGCTTTGCTGTTGACTGACCATAATTCATAACCTGATATTATTTGTAGGTAAAATAATTAAAAGCATGGCTATTTTTGTACCTGGTTTGAATTTTGAACAGTATGAGTTAACCCTTCTACAGTGTGTTTTCCATGTTTTCGTGCAATGTATAGTAGGGGGGTTTCCGTGCAATGTATAGTGGGGGGGGGGGGGGCAAATTACTATTGACTTGCGCTGCATGTGTATGGGATTTAATCATTCATGACAAGGAACAATATTATTCACAGTTTTTCATCTTCAACTTTTATTGCTTTTTAACATGTAACAATGTATAGTTTCTACTTTGTGTACATAAACTGTTGTTGAATTTAAAACTTTAGGGAAAAAACAATGGTTTAGATATAATTTTAAAATCAGGATAAATTACATGTATTCTACTAGTAAAAAGTGGTATAATTGTTATCATACAAGATTTATTAAGAATCACCAAAAAATTATTACAGGTTGTGGATTTTCCTTCTTTAGGAACTCCGGATAAATTCGTTATACAGTGCTGAATTGTGCAAGTACGGAATTTATCGGATCAATCAAATTGTTAAAGAGTTTTATTGACCCGATAAATTTCCGTATTAGGACAATTCTGCACTGTGTAACTAATAATTTTTGCCGTACGAGAAACGCCAACCCTGCTAATTGAAAACAGAATATTTGCAGGAAAACATTCTACGTGTACTTTGTCTCATTTGCATTTACTCCATATCCCTTTATTGTTAATTTTAATTTGTATTTTAATAACTTTTTTTCAGACATTTAATGATAAATATGATGTTGTGGCCAATGAATACAACGATATGTTTCAAAGTCGACAAAATGGTGAGTAAAATTTTTAAAAAAGATGATAGTTAATGTTCAGCTGCTGATATCTATTTTATTTTCAATAATATACATTCATATCACGTGCATTACATAATCATCCGTGACTACTAGTAAATAAAAAGATGAATATATACGTTTTTGTCAAATGTACATTCACTCCATATCCTTTCTTTTTTCCTATTTGTGATAAATAGAAATATACCTATAATTCTATGTAACTATTAAATTCATTTTTTATTTATTTTATTATGATTATCTTCCTTAAAACGTTCGTAAGCCGTATTCGATTGTATTATTTTTGTACTAGCATTACTAAAGAGTAGCTTCACTTATTATATAGATAGCGGTGATAAATTGGTTTGTTATACTTCATGCAAATTTCTGATAAAATGCAGTCATTTCATTGGTTCTCCTGAATGTGGTATTTTGCAGTATTTTTTATTTGCTCCGCCTTCCCCTAGCAACATGTGATATTTTTGCGTAGCGACGAAAATAGCACATGCTCCCTCTAGCAACATGTGATATTTTTGCATAGCAACGAAAATATCACTTGCTGAGAACGAAGAGAAGAGAAAAATTGACGTCACAATATAGATTTTTGGACGTCATAATGTTAGTGACGCAATTTATACCGATTGACCCCAGGTCAATTGGAGGAAATCATTCATAAAAAGAAACTGGAAATGGATCTATTTGCAGAGGTGTTTTTAGGGACAGTTGAAGAATCTTTAGATACGAAAGACAGCAACTCTACGAAACAAATGTGCTGTCGTCGGAGGCAGAGCAGTAAATACTTGTATCATAAAAAAATAACAGTCCCTTCCTCTCTCCCGTTTCATATAAAATGTCAGTCAACCTCTCTGGAAGAACAGAGGGTGGGACTGACATTTTTTTATGAAACAATTGCCTGTTTTCTATGCGTATCTTGCAGAAAAAAATGCTTTTACTGTGTTTGAAGGGTATCAAATGTCAACCCAAATGTTGTGAACTTTTGCAATTATCCAAAACATGCAAATTCTTGTTCAGTCAACAGTACCATGGAATCATAAATCACAGCATTATACTAATTGTTTCTAAGAATAACTTTATATTCATTTTTCAATTTAGCATTTTCCCGTTTTGATCTTCTATTTAGCTGACAAAATGTTGGTTCAGATGTTGTATATTCTTGACACTAAAAAATCTTATTTTTTCATGAGAAACTATATTGTTTAATCAGTAATAAGGTAAAAGGAATAAAAAACATACCCCCTTCAGTGGAGGGTGTTATGGTACATTACCACACTTAGAAAATAATATCACATGAAGAGTATATATGAATCTAACACCGGTGAAAAGGCAAGATCAAGAAATCTCAGACACCCAAGGGTAAGATTTCAATATTTCTCAGAGTCAGAGAACAAATGAAATCTTACCCGAGGGTGTCCGAGATTTCTAAATCCTGCATTTTCAACGGTGTCTGATTTATTTTCTAACATTTGTAACCACAAAATGGGATTTGTTTACCATTACACGGTACTTGACATTAGACGTTCCTAGGCGATGTCAATGACGTCAGAATCAATTGCTTGGTAATTTTGCGTCTTGTACCGGGGGGTACAAGACAAGAATATCTTGTACCCCTGAAAACCGGAACTGGCTTATCTTTTTAGTGAGAAAATATCACCCTCGATTCTGTCTCGGGTGATATTTTTCTTCATGTGATATTTTTTCTTCGTGTGGTAATCTACCATAACACCCTCCACTAAAGGCAGTATGTTTATAATTTCTCAGTTAAATAAATGTCAAATTGTCACCGGTGAAAATAAGGGATTTCTAGTCACCGGAGGAAGTGACGTCACAATATCTCTTCATTGTCGTCGTCAAGTAAACAACGGTCGTATTGAAATGAGAAAAAAAAATCCGCATCTTAAATCTCAGTTTATGAGTAGAAAATCTATATAATAAAAAAACATAACTATTTGAGCATTATGAATATAAATAAAATTTCACTCGTGTCAATCAACGCAGTTGATTAAACTCGTCACGGAATAAAGTTTCGCAACTGGTTTAATCCTTCTGCGTTGTTCTGCACTCGTGACCTTTTATATTGATATTCTAGACGGCCATTTAGTTATACTATAAAACTTTTAACTCATGGTTTTTGTGGGGGTTCACAATTCAATTTTATTTTGCCGAGAATGCATTCAATTACTACATTTCTACGCTTTACTTTAATAATGTTGGATGTTATGATTTTAAAAGATTTTTTTTTTCGGAATGTGTTCAAGATGCAAGTAAAATTAAAACAATGGCAGTGCTTACCAAGCTTGTATGTAACTTAAATAATTTTGTATTTCTACAGCAACACTTCACAATGGCTCCCGTTCTGATGTGAAACCTGTAGCGCATTTAATTGGAGAAGACCGTGACAAACCATCTGTTGGTATGTATCAAATTTTTTGAATGCAAGCATAATATATAACAAATCTAAAAAAAATCAATCAAAACAGCAAAAGTATTCCTGAAAAAAGCAATTGAGTTTAATGTAGTAAACGAACATCAGACAGAGTCTCTGCAAAAACATGGTAAAACAAATATGGAACAATGCTTTTTGATGTTCTTCATCTTAAAGTCACCAAGAGGCCTTCAAAATGAGCTTTGCACATACCTTATTGTCAGTTCAAGATATTATCCAGCACCGATTTGAGCGGAACTAATTGCTAGATGTTGAACAACGCTACACCTATTTCCTTATTTATCTCTTTGATGCGGGATCGTCAACACACATAAATTAAACGGCATATACATGTAATCACTGCCATCCGTTTCCCGACAAAAGCACGAGTGACCTAACCTAGTGAACAATTACAACGTATAGACAAACACAAGGCGCTCATCAAGTCCATTGTAAGAAAACTTTGCATTATCAAATAATTGTTGCGTTTTTCCATTGCTTGGTTCTACTTTTTATTTGTGTAGACTTTGTGTCAAGTTCATTTATTCCGTATCCTTTATTGCTACGGTCAAGCGAGTGGCAAAAGTTTCGTTTTAACGAGATGTAATTTTACAACCCAAGCCGGCATTCAAAAAGACTGCCTGGGGAGAAGGACAAGAAGCACACTTTACAAATTGCCAATTGATTGACGGTGTATGCAGAATGCTTGATTGACGGCACTGTCGTTAGGATATTTTGCATTTGATTGGCTGCATAAGAGTAAAACGATCCAATCAAACATAAAATCTTCTCAGTTCATTTCGTTCAACGAATTTCTCTACGTACACCGCTGTCAATCAACTATCAACAGTGTTTCTTTCTCCGCGGTCAGTGGTTTGGGTGTAAAATTTAATCTCTTTGAAATGAAACTTTTGCCACTTGCTTGACCGTTGCAATAATTGTTTATTCATACATAGTATGATTTGGAAGTAGCACAAGTGTAATGGTTACACTGACTCAAATGCAGTAGTACAAAGAGCTTGAGCATCCCACAAAATAAAAGAAATGATCATGTTCTGGCCTGACCTCCATATAGCAAGAAATGTGTCATGCTCACTGGATGAATAGTCATGTTTTGGCTTAAACTCAATAAAACTAAGAATGCATCCGGCTCCACGGAGAAATTATAATGTTCTTGCCGGATCTCCATAAAACCATGGATGTAACAGGCTCCCCTAATGCACTCCATAAACCCAGGGATGAATCAGGCTCTTCGGAAGAATGATCATGTACAGGCCCGAACTCCATAAAACAAGGAATGAATACCACTCTTCGGATGAATGATCATGTTCTAGCCTGACCTCTATAAACATGATAAAATCAGGAATGTATTAGGTTCTCCGGATAAATGATCATGTTCTGGTAAGCGCTTCATTCAACAAGGAATGTATCAAGCTCTCTGGGGGAATACAGTCTGTCCGGAATCACCTAGTGGATTTGACGAACGCGTTGATTTGATGGACTGAATAGATCAAAAGAGTATAAAACTCTCATTGGTCGAGTAAGCTGGACATATAATTGACCTAATTCATCAAGCGTGTTTGAGAGCACGCGCCTTAACCTTTACGCACTCATCAATTACAAAGATTTTGATTCGACATGCATTCTTTACACAATTACTTGTCATTACATGGCGCTATTGTTAAAATTATTACTCTTATACTGAAAAGAATTTTTTCTACCTACATAACTCTTATTTCAAACTGCACATTTCCTTTTGCAGTTCAGTAATTAAATATTTTTATCCCTGATAGTTTTTTTTTCTTTTTGTTTTTTTGTTTTTTTTTTTTTTGAGAAATTTATAAAATGCATCGATATTTCCTACGAATGTGATAAATCTGGTACCATTTAATGCAGAATTTTCAAACTACAGTCGGTAGTTAAATTTTTTGTGATCTTCTGCGTAACTTATTAAACTGTTTTTTTTACTGCTTTTCGGCCATTTATATCCCCGAATCGGAATACAAGGCCGACGATTCATCCCTGCATAACTTATATAAGGCTTACATGTATGTAAAACAGTTTTATGTGCCTTGACGAAAAAGGTTGTTATTTTTCTCAGTTTCCGCCGGACTTAGAATATGGTCAAATACAGTAAATAGTACGATGTTCACTACTTTTTGCTGACGCAGACAATGAAAACCTTGTATGAAACAATAGTTTAATTCATCAGAGATTTGCCATAGGAAAAAAAGGATGACCAAGATGACGACCATTTGATTTTTGGGGGTTGACGGTTGGGTTGTTCTAAGAATAAACAATCTAATATTGGTGCTAGTGAAAAAATAAATATTCTCTAATGATAAGTTCCAACCGTACTTGTCATTACAATACAGTAAATAATTTAATTTTGTTTGAAGAAAAATAGAAATAAAAAAAATCATGTGGCATTCGGTGAAAATAAATATTTTAATCGATTTTCCTAGTCAAACAAATTGAATCCCGTATTCCCGAAAAACGCCCAGGTTCCCCAAGCACGGATGATAATGACAAATGACGAGGCGTGCATGAAAGAAAGTGTGATTTTTTTTAATTGCCGAGATTGAAAAGGGGGTTTGCATTTTTTTAAATTATTTTCACTGGAAAAAAAACAAGATTGTTCCAAACACCGTATGTGTATAATACAATATCGATGAAACACTATAGATCATCCTTTTTTAACTTGTATCCTTTTCCGGTTTGTCCCATCAAAATCTTGGTCTGTAATTGATGAGTGCTGTCAAGGTAAAGGCACGTGCTCTTAATCACGCTTGATGACTTATTTCAATTATATGTCCAGCTTACTCCACCAATGAGAGTTTCATACTCTTTTGATCTATACAGTCCATCAAATCAACGCGTTCGCCAAATCCGCAAGCTGATTCCGGACAGACTGTAATCATGTTCTGGCCTGCATGTAAGTTAGAACCGAACCAAGAATAAAGTGAAACATATACAAGGAAACTGGCAACATCCGGAACACAAAGAAACAAGATGCGTCGTCTATAAGTGAGGGCACAAATATAATGACCACATGACTGACAATTAAGATATTTGATAGTTTTTGCTCATAATTCTGAGATATTGATCGAGTGCAAGATCGGTCTGCTACCTCATATGCATGTCAACTACACTTGTAACCGTAGATAATTAATGTTTGGACACTTCAAGTATCCATAAACTAAATAATACCGATATTATCCTGTGTGTTTTAGAAGTAGAGTATTTATGGAAGACTCACTTTTTCGACTGCTTTGTCTTATAAGGAATTTATTCATGTGCATTTACTCCTTATCATTTCGTTACTTACATGTATCACTGGCGATCGAGCCAAATGTTCAATTCAAGAAAGAAAAAAAATTCTTTTCCATTAATATATGCTTTTTCCTAAGACATATGCACTAATTGTAACATTTTTCCATTGATTAAAGGTATAATACCAAAGTGTTGTTAACGAGTCGAAAGAAACTAATTCGTCCAAGCTAGCATTTGTATACCCCTATGAATCGAAGATTCAGGGACAAATAGTTTATGGTCTCTCTCTCTGTTTGTCGGTTTTTTTCCACAAAAAAGCTTTATTGGAAAATGATAGGGCTTCCATATTTTGCATGAGTATTCCTTGTTGTTAATGTAGTATTAAGGGCAAACCTGTTCTCACTTTACATATCATTAGATTATTGATTTTTCCTCCTGGAATTTCAATGCATGCATTAAAGAAGTGCATTATTATATTTAAAGTTACCCCTCTGTTATTCATTTTTTTACATTGTAGACGACAAGAAGAAAGAACTTCTACCAATCAAGAAATGGTACAGGGGAAATGATTGCTTACTATTGAATGGTGTCAGTCTGCGTAGAGGTCGCTTTCGCGTTCCTGTCAGCGGATTTTATCATGTGTACAGTTTAATTGATTTCAACTACCAATATGTGTATACAAAAGAAGAAAACGTGGTTAAAGTTACTGCAAACCAACCGTTTTTGAAGCATGTTATTTATAAATATAATATGAAGAATTCCAGTAAAGAAGAAGAACTAATGTGCACGCATCACCCGTATGTCATTTCCAAAAATTTTGTCTTCTCGCGATATGATACATATCTTGGAGGAAACGTTTACCTTGAAGCAGGGGATGAAGTTTATGTCAAAGTTGCCAACATCTCATTTGCATCAAGTCCGCCAATGAATGTATTCGGTATACACTTTATCTGACAATAAAATTTCTGTCAATCGAAAATTCATCATAAATCTTCAAAGACTTTAAATTTCCAAAAGTCTACAAATCAGTAATCCGATTTACTATATGATTAAATGACACGGAGTGATTCTCTCAGGTTCATGTGTTTCATAATTTAATAACCATGAAAAACCAGAATAGAGAGGATTCGTGACACACTCTGCAAGTACTTATGATAAATACATTTTGCACGTAATAAATGCCATTATGACATTTGCACTATGTACTTTTATAGACGTAAAAATTATCATCTGTCGATATGTATGAAAAGTCTTTCATGAGTTGAATCTTAATAAAATTTTTCATATCGGGATTTTTTTTCTACAACATAACTTCAAACTTTAACTTCTTCTTTACTTACATCTAGATTTTGCAGAATAAACTTTAATATTTTACAGATCTAATTGTGAACATCCCCACTTAGTTTTTATTGTAATCAAAATGATGATTTACATGATACTTTTTTTCTGAACGTTCAACTCATTTCTACCTAAATAAGGGAAACAAATGCAAAAGTATTAACAGTTAAGAATAATTAACAAAATGACTTTCATAATCTGTATTTTGCTTCATAAAGTAAGTGAGAACCGAACCGTCCGTCTAAAAAAGAAAAATCGAAAGACAATGGCAACATTGGAAAAAAGAAGACATCAGATTAGTACGGCAAAGGCAAAAAGGAAACATGCAGATTATCAACATGGATCAAAATAAAAATCACGAAAGGAGGAAAAGATTTAAATTCCATTTGCCAATATATATGAAATAATATTAGTTCTTATTTTTTTCATTTCTCATAACTGAATTATGGTCTTCCTGAACTAACCAAAAATATCCTTATTTTCAACCGTAAAAATGATAAGTCATTACATAAGAATTGAAACTCATTTTTGCAGTAAGGGTCGTGTATGGCATCTTATGACACCATAGATTTGGTTCTAGTAAATTGACTATATCTAAAATGTAGATATGATATTTCTTGCTACAGGCACAAACTGGGGCTTAAGTTTTGGGTACTTGACTCTACTTTTCATTTTTATCCATACAATATGAGTATGTCCTGGGATTTATTAGATTTAAGTATGAGTTTCCTTGGCACAGTCTTGAGCTTCGGTTTGACCCAGGGATTAAATTAGTTGTTTTCACATGCAAGTATGTAAAATATTTATTATTCATGAGATTAAAGTGGTGTTTCTTTAATTTTGTTCCTAAAACATTTTTCAGTGAGTTATATGTCAGTGGATTTAGGTTGCATTTCCATGGGCTAATTTCCAAAAAAAAAAATCATAATTATGCAAATTTGACTGTTTTCCAAAAAGTAATTTGTGGCAGGATTTAAACCATTCTATTTGTTTAGATGGTAACATGTGTTACAAAATGTACACTCGTACTAACTCTGAAATTTTTCAGCCATGGATAGGCGATATCACTACGAGAAACGAATGAAACCATGCGTTCTCTGATAAAAACAAGTCAGCAAGTCCATCGTGAGACAATGTTTTTTTTTTTTAATCCATATAATATGAGTATGTACAGAGACCATTATCAAATTTAATTGGAGTGTTTCTTCGCGCAGAATTGAGCCAAGGTTTAAATTTCGGATTGAGAATATGGGACCAAAACGGGTAAAATTGAGCGTTTTCACTTAATAATATTAAGATGTAGAAAATGTTTTAATCTTCATCATATTTGAATTGGGTTGTTTAATTTTGTTCCATTTGCAATTTTGCGTCAGTAATATGCCAACGGATTGGGGTCACATTTACCATGCACAAGATAATTTGACCCAAAGGGCGGATGTAAAAAAATCATTTTTATTTTATTTTAGGGCGATTTCGATGCACTTATTTAATGGGTTCTTTATGAAAAATTAATCTGGTATCTAATAATATTTCAGAGCTATAAGTGGCCAAAGGGGGCTATATTTTAAAGCATATTACCTGAATTCGATTTTAACGGATTTTGTATCTTTAATTTGTCTTGAAATAAACTTTCTAGCGTTTGCCTAAGAATTGGACATATTTCTTTCATTTCTTTGCTAGAAGAAGCCAAAGGGTTCAAAGTTCTTGTTTAACTAAGTACCTATATTTTCACTTCCTCCACATTTTAACGGGGTTCGTTAGATTCTTTTTTGAAATAGAATGCCAGTAATGTCGAGGTATTTGCAAGGCTCTTACTATTTCCGACCTATTAGGGGCAAAGGGGGATCTTGATTTTACAAATATCCTAAATCCCTACTTTTAATCGGATTTTAACGGGATTGTTCTTGATATAATGTTTTTATTTATATGTAAATAACATGAATAACTTGAATGTCCATTCTCTTCCACCACTTTTCTATATATATATATATACCCCTACTTGGTTTGCTGCTGTCGTATCATGTCGCGCTCTGAACTGCTGTTCGTAATTTTATGTTCAAATTTTCTTTGCTCTTGCAGCTCAATTATGTATGTACAAATGTAATGACGACCGTTGCCCGTTATCAGCATTATTTTCTACTCTGAAATCAATGAGCCACATACGATAGGCTTAATTAGAACTTTTAGTAGGCTGTTTCCTATGAAAAGCATTAACACGATACCAATACAGCATGACAGTTGTAGATAGTAAAACAAATAAAACTTCTAATTCAATATTTTCTTCATCTGATATGCTTGATCAAATAAATCAGATTGATTCAAAATTTAAGCCTTAAAAAAGGGTTGTTGCTGTAAAAGTAAAATTTGAGAACCGCTGATTTTAAAAACACTACTAAACCTGTTATCGAAATCTAATAATGAAAATTTTGTTCTGATGGGTCACACTTAAATTGTGTCAAACGGTCTTCAAAAAGCCAAATATTGCCACAGGTACATGCCAAGAACATTTCAAACTTGAAATCTCAATGCACAACACCCAAGAACTACGAACCATGTCTGCAGGGCCGGGGTCCGATTCAGGATTTTCGATAGCAATGACAATAGTTCAATATGTGCGAAACACATTCGATTGATTTACTATTTTGGGTCATAAATTGTGGAATGATGACAAGTGCTGATTACAGTTATATTTTTCATCTTTATCGATAGTTTTACAGTTAACCCTATGGTTTGAGCTATTCAAAGACGATTTCAAAATAAGAAAAATGGTGGGATAGTTACAAATGTAGGAACCAACTTATTTGAATAACTAAATATACATGTAAATACCGAAGTAATTGTAAATATACAAGTAGTATATGTTATTTCGAAACCTTATATTTCTTCGTTAGTTTATCGTTGTTTTGCAAGTTGACGAATAATCAAGGAACAAAATACCGAAGTTACTGTAAAGTAAGGTCCATGTTTGGGAATGTGGGATGGGGCGCATTCACTGCTCAAGGACTAATTACATCTACGAAACAGATAAGTGTTTTCCATATGAACACTACACGGAGATACAAATAGTTTGTTTTTATCATAATCATCTTTCTTTATCGAGGACAATATCATTTCCAATAAATATGCAGAGGAGGAGATCATTAATATGTAGCACTTTTGTTTCCAAATAAAGGTTATCGATTTCCCAGCAGAAAATAGGTATATCAATTAGTGCTTATTATATACCAATATGTGTCGAAAGGTATTGACATTGTTAACTAACCGAAGTGACTAACAGTCTTTAAAATAATGAGAAAAAGTAAATTGCTGAAATCTTTCATTAATGATTTTCTTTCAACCGTTTTGGTAATTGTTAACATAAGAATAATACTGTCCAGTAGAAATTCATGACATTTTTTCGGGCCGACTTTGCAATTTATTTCATAATTAAGTAATTATTTCAATTTGAGCAATATGATGTTGTATTCCTGATTAGTAATGTTTTTTAACTAAATCCCTCTATTTGGACATATCGTAACTCTGATGACCTTTGATGTATGCACATCAGGTTGAAAGTGGTGTCACACTGTAATTTAGATCCGGGTAAGGAGAGATAACTCAAACGTTCGACGTTCGAACTTGCTGTATCGTCTTTCCCGACATTTGCGTAATATAGAGACTACTGTTTGTAGCATGGTTTTACATATCAAGTCACGAGCAAAAAAATACAATGATTCATTGAATTAAATAAATAATTAAAAAGCCATGCACAGTTCGGCAAAGACCGCAAATTGAACGGCATTTTTGAACTTTTTATATCAATGATTTCACTCTATGATTTTTTTTTCTCATTTGCAACTGTACTTGTACATGTAAGTGGATATACCGGTATCAATCAGTTATTAGTTTTTTGTTTTGTTTAAAAACAAAACGTATCAAGAATAATTGAAATGCATGAGATTAAAATGCACAGCCTACAATAAGTTTTGACACTCTTTTTCAACTTAAAGAATCCGTTGTACTTAATCAAATTATTTTCAGAGTGTTTTTAATTATTTTGCAAATAAACGCACGCCAGAAAAAGTAGAAAATCTTTCGTGAAGATACTCTCCATATGAGTCAGACTTTTTCAACCAGACCTGTGTTCCTTTTGATAGATTTGCAACCACCAAATTTCCGCCATTAGAAAAGCTATCAACTCCCCTGTCAACAAATCCAAACCCTAGTATTCCCTCAGTAGAATCCAACAAAGTATCCATTTCGGACATTGTATTTGTCATTAAATTCCAATAGAAGACGTACATCCCACTTTCTGGCACAGTAAAAATTCCGTTTTTGACACAATAACTGTCTGTAGAATCTAGTAGAACTTGATCAAACACAATTATTTGGTCCTTATGGATTCCTGTAATGGACTTTGATAGTCTTAAATGGAAAGCTACTTGTGTTACAGATGTCTGCGCAAGTACTTTCTTTATACCTGTAAAATATAAACATATAATCATATCAAAAGCATTCTTTGTATACGATTATAGCTTGATACATTGGTACGTGTATGATGTTATATCGACAAGGAACAGTATATTGACCGGAAATAACATACGAGGGCTATATCCATTTCCAGGTCAATATTATAGTGGTATAAAATAGATACTCTTATAGTTATCCTGTATAATGTTCAACTACAGTCGTACTGAGTTGTTGTCACCTGTATTGGCAGAGGGCAAATACGTATGTTCGTAACAAAATACAACTGTACAAAGGCATTGCACAGGATTAATATGAAGCACTTTTATTGGCTGATAACTTTATATAACAAGAATTTTCTGTACACATCTCAATAAAGGCTGTATAATGCAAGTTTCATTCAAACCGATTAAAAGCATTCCAATCATATCGAATTTCAGTTAAATCTGCTAACTAAAGCTAGTTTATAAATAACTAAACACCGAAATTTTTGTGAATTTAATTTCTGCATATGCGCATTTCGACAACTTATGTATCTTCAGTGAAGATAAAATCTTAACGTTTGGAAGGCCATTATAACTCAAAATATTCAACAGAACTGATTTTATTATTCATTCAGAAGTTTGATATTATTACTTTCATAATATGTCAAGATTTATTTATACAGGGCATGTTCCCTGTATTATTTTTTATGTACAGGGCATCTGCCATGTACTTTTTTTATACAGGTCATTTGCCCTTTATAAATGTCACTTTTTCCGAATATATCAAACGGCTTATTTACACTTTATTTTAGGCCACCACTTAATACATAGTAATGATAACTGTTTTTGATAAATATGTAAAAACATGCCTTGCCTTTATAGATTACTATTGTGCATTACAACAGGACCACTACACAATACACAGGGACAACAAGCCCAATATGAGACTAGCAGGGTCATTACAGAATTCAAGAATAATTGATTGATTAGCTGGACTTCAGCGTCCAGTGAACAACATATTAGCTATGTCAGGACAAAAACAGGTTAATCAATTCATATGCAGAATTTATATTCACACTAACTTCTGTATTAAGTCATTTCAAACAAATTATAAGTATAGGAAGATAGAAATTAAGGTGGAAGGAACAAATGGGGCAACGGGTTTTAACTGCCACTTGAAAAGAGGAGAACTGGGTAGGCGTAGGATATTTAGCCTTCTATACGACACCCATTGACTATGCTGTCCTTTGAAAAATATAGAAGAGGTCTTTATACTGCATGCAGCTTGGCGTTTCCACACAGCTATGATAAAACGGTTCTCGGCCAGGCTTTTTTGGTATTATGACCTGACTACATTGTACCCTGTATAGACAGGGCATTCCCCTATCCACCACCAAGGGACGCGCCGGCAGCTCTGTGGCCTGAGCCCCTAAAAACCGATTCAACTGCCGTGCAGAATTGAATATGGTGGCTGCTTAGTTCAGTTGGTGTCTTTAAAACGGTATGAATGATGAAAAATCATGATTACATCATATATTCACAGTAAAATACTAATTTTCACTTCATTCTGTGTTTTCACTTTATTCTGTGTATTGAATAAGTGCTAGAAAATCAAAAAATACATTTTTGTATGTGTAGTTCTTTGGGTAGACAGAATACTTTGGCTGTAAAGAACAGCAGTTTGAATGATAAATGGTTTTGTTTTAGAATTTTTACCTATCTTGTGACTATTCATTTCACTCATCTTATCATAATACATTTTCGAAAACTCAGTTTACATTGACTTTTAAGTTGACGGTGACAATTACAGGTAAATTTACCTAAGAGTCATCTCCAAATATACAATGTTTTTATATATGACGTGGCTGTTTATTATACATATGAGTTGCAAAGGAGTGAAGGGAGATCCTGAGAAATGGACAACAGAAAGTAGGTGTAATATTGCGGCGGAATAGTTTGCCTAGCCTTAAATTTTCGCTTACAACACAAATAAAGAAGCCTGAATTTATCAACTGGCTGTTAATTTCCTCCGGATGTCAGCAAATGTATATGTCAGTCGGCTAAATGACTTTCGTCTGGAAATTCAATTTCAGGGTCCATCGAACATGTTAAGAATTTGGGATTACATCAGTCACTTATAATCTGTAAGAGGTAAGTTGGCATTATTTGGTATGGAGCTAGTGTTGGATAGTACATGATAGTTTGCTATATTCATTTTGTCCTTGACCTCATTTTTACGGTTGAGGGAACATGTTTAGTTTTTCTGAGTTTCAGTTTTTCGATAACCCTTTATGATATGTGAAAAGACATTTGGTATGTTGATATCTGGGTTGTTCTCTGGTATTTAATGACATGCTGTCTATGGAATACTGAGCCTGACCGGATTATCATGGTGTTGTGAGCATGTTAAATTTGCTGAAAAGGTCAGTTTCACAGTACTAATTGATGGTAGGTCAATGATATTCGGTACGTTGGTTTGATTTGTTGAGTACTTGACAGTTTGCTCTATGCAAGAAATCTCAAGATATTACGCCATGTTACAAACTATCTTTTTGGTCTAAGTGCATCGTAAACGGGTGTAAAAAATCAATTGTCAAAATTTGTTGGTTTAAATATTTGTTCATCTGTTAATGACAAATAATTGAAATGAAAATGAAGTGTAATTTGGTTTGTTATGGTTATACATGACACTATACTAACTGGATTTTGTCACTGACCCCTGTTCTTCTTACTAGGTCAGTTTTGTTTTTCACATCAAGAGACAACTGATACACCAAGAATTAAAATCAAAACAATATGACAAACGTGATGATTTTTGACTTTCCAATTGTGACTTTTCCATTTTTGAGTAGTAAATATACCCACATCTCTAGCATATGAAGTCTATATTTCACAGCTCATTCGCTACCGACTTGCATATAATATTCAAGTCGTCTTCGTCAACAGAGCATAATTATAATCTCAAAAGCTACTTAGCCAGTGTTATTTTCAATCACTGTTACTATTGTCACTAATAAAGTTTTATGGTCGCCACCACGAATTGATTGATAGTTACAATGTGTCTGTATCAGAACAAGACTTGACATATTTCAATAGACCCAGGATATTACTGAATTGACACATACCGAATTTGACACCGGAATTTTCATTCTTAGTGTGATGGGTGTCACATATGTAGCTAGTCATTCCTACCCTTCCAGAGCACCTGATAACACTCCTGTTTTTTTAGATTCACGTTGTTAGTGCTTTATTTTTTGTGGCATTTATTTTTTTCCGTTTGTTCCGTCTTCGTTTTATACGTTATCTGTCTGTATGTGATCCTTATGTTGCCATGCATTCTGTATGACTTGGTTCTTGCTTCGGTATTCATTTTGAAATTTATCCAACGGCCAAACAGGGCTGTCGAGATATTTATTAGGGACGACACTTGTTGCTTTTCTATTAAAATGTTTATGGCGTGTATTACTATAATTTAGTTACTTTTTTGTCAGTCTGTGAAAATGCCATGGACAATTTAGTCATTTCTCCAATAACTAAACTTCTATATAAAGAAATCAAATTTATTGCAAACAACATTATGGTTGAGGTAATCTGGGATTTAATCTGAGCAAACTGTTCGGTAACTTGGTGCAACTGTATTTAAAGATTTCATGATACTTCTTATATAACTTTTAAAATGCATCTTAATGTCAAAACTGAGATGAACAGGAGATGAAACAACAATTTTACCAAAAAAATTTTATGGTTAATCGAATAAAATAAAATACCGAACTTAAATTTAGCTACAATAAGCCAAAAGCTACTAACGTTACCTTCAGTCCTTAACAGCGCATTCAGTTCATCGTTGGTGTTTGTGTTCTTTAATTCCATGTCATTTATTGCTTTCTGTGTCTCTGATTTAGCTAACAAATTGATAAAATAAAATGAAAAAAAAAATGATTGCTCTGATGTGCCATTTTTGTAACATGAAATACAGGTTCTGCTTAGAAATCTGCCATATCTAGATTATGAAATAGCAATATATAAAATTACTAGGAGCTGTGTCTTCATCTAATTTTAGCTTTTCACAAAGATCATATATTTGTCATTTTTTTCCTCTCAAAGGTAAAACATCTTTCGGCTTCTAGTTTTCCAAACGTTTTCGTTTCATCTCTTCTAAAGGGAGATAAGTTGTCTCAATGAATATTTTGGTTTTTATATTCAAATGAGTTCCTTTTCTGAAATTTTTTTCATATAGTAAAAATCCACATTGATGTATCTACTTGCAAACAAGATACATAAATGTCTGGAATAGAATACCAAATACAAAAGTATAGCAATACAAAATTAATCACTACATGCAAATAAGTCACAGTTAATTTTTTTCTCGATATTTTCTAAAATTGCTTTCATTATTAGCACAAACAAATAGTCTATTTCATAAAATATTTTTCCATTATAGCCAACGTTGAAATTTAGCAATTAGGTTTGCAGACTTTAAATATATATTTAAGAATTGGTAGAAGAGAAATTGAACTGCCTGACTGCAACGGGATCTGATATCTAATCATTTTATTGTATCCAATTGCAATTTAATTCTATCTAAAAATTGGAAGGTGGTAGTTCGTGTGCGAGAAGTATAATACAAATTATATTGTAATAACACGGACAGTTTTTCTGCTGACAGCTGCAAGACGGATTATCTATATATAAATAACAAAATACCGAAGTTATTGTTAATATACTTTCTGCATATGCGCATTTCGACAACTAATGTCTCATCAGTGCAGATAAAACCAAAACATTTGGAAGTCCAATCACCAAAAACGTGTAAAAGCTGATAGAGAACAAATAACCAAAAGGATTTAAATAGAAAAGCCAAAGTTTAGCTAAGGACAGAGCTATGCATGAGGGAGATACTCCTTAGTTGTAAACCAAATTTAGTCAAATTTAAATATTGTGTTCAACAGAGTCGGATTTCGGGTTAGCACCGAAGTACTGACTATTAGGTTGCAGAATATCCCCAGAGACTAACAATCCACCAGCAGAGGCATCGGCCCAGTGTTAGTAAATAACAAAATACCGCAGTTACTGTTCATTAATTTTCTGCATTTCAGATAAAACCATGCCTACATATAAAAATTGAGAGTGCAGACATGTATTATTGTTGAAGGCCTCAATGGTGAACATAGGATGACGAAGAGCAACAAAAGGTGTTCCATTTGCTTTACACACCCTGTTTTTTTTAGTAAGTAAAACCATATTGTTAGAATTTTTACCATGCACTCTCGTACAACAATATGTGTGTATGTAAAGTAAAATTTAAAACAAAACTTTAATAAAATCATAAAGCCACCAGAAATAGAACGATGTACTACATGCAGGTAATAATTTTCTTTCCGTTTATTTTTGTTCGATGTTTTGTAATTAAACAAATGAAAGGTCATCTCTTTTTGTTTTTCGTAAATCTGTACGATACCCCTAATAGCTACCAGCCTTTGAAACGGTTATTATGCAGAAATTACCTTTTTTTTGCATTTTTGGTACTAGAAACAATCACGTATTGTTGCACTTTGTTTAATATTTTACTTGCCAATTTGCCCAATTGTTCTTACTACTTTGTTACCTCTTAACAGATCTTCAGTTAACTTCTGTACGTTATTTGTTGTCACGGAAAGTACTTTCATTTTTTGCTGTAATGCATTTATATCTGAAAGGAAAAATTATGCATGAAAATACCGAAGTTACTGACAAATTTATTATTTACTACTAAAAATATATTTTTAAAAAGAATGTGCTCTAAAGAAGGATTTAGTAGGTAGACCCACAAAATAGAGTTATTAGAACATGGAAAAGGTAGTTTTATTTGTGCATTTTATCCGGTTTATTAAATTTTACAATTGGCATAAATATTTACTTGTCTGTTTAAACATGTGCTATACCTGTTCTGATTGATTTCACTTCCTTTTGTAGTTCTTTTCTTATTGCTAAAACATCACGTCTCATTTGCATTATTAATTTGTCGTACACGTAAAATGCCAACAAAGCAATTAATATTCCTGAAAGAAGGAAGGATATATAATAGTCCATGTATTCTTCCATCAAATTTAAAAGAAACATATTTAAGCGGAAGCAGAATTGAGCACACCCGGGTGATTTTTAAAGTAAACAAATCAATAAAGGTCTTTATCTCACACGAAACTAAATATAGCTTATTATTTCTAACTTAACATGCAAGGCTAAGCACACCAAGCAGACATTGTAATGTGAGCTACTTACCTCTTTTATCGCACGAAATATGATACGGAAATTGTTAGGCTTTTTATGTGAACTAAGTTTGAAATATTTGATGAGAGAAACTATCTAAGTTTAGTATTATTCCATAATGCTTCATCCGAGTAAATGAATGGGTTTGTACAGATGAGTCCCTTCAAATTTTTTCTCCATAGATGTTTTTCTCGTTTTCACAGAAATTATTTCTTTTTTTTGTATTGACCAATAAATAAAAAATAAAATAAGGGTAATCATGCTTTTAAAAGTTCAATTATATTAAATTTCTAATGTATATACAGGGATATACAGGTATTTAGGTTTTCTCCTCAGACAAACTGGTCATAGATATTTTTGTATCTTTTCATAACTTTAGTCCTTTTAGCATACTGTCTAAAAATTTTAATAAAAATGGGATTAACAACTTTGTTTTAGAAATAAATTGTAAAATATATAATTTATAGCGATATCTATGAAAAGTTTTATCCAATTATCTCCCTTTATTTTTTTCCAAATTATTTGGTATATAATTATCATATTATATTTGCTAAGCAATGTATATTGAACTCTAGTATGTGTATGTCGTGGCAAATTTGTGTCTAAAACATTTCACAACTGAAATAAAAATTTCACATTTAAACAAGATAGACAGAGAAAAACTACAAAGCACTGCGTTATAACAACAACAACAAAAATGGTTTGAAGCAATAAATATCGAATGTTAGCATACATAAGCACATCAACTTCATAGAAAATAATTATAGCAATAAGCATTAAATATGTGAAGAGAAGATCAATAATCGAAATTGGTATTTGAAAATTTAAAAAAAGCCTACTTCACCTTTTGCTATAAGCTTAAAACATGTCATTTGTTGGTAAAGATAAATTAAATCACTTAGAACAAAGGTGAAAATATTCAATAGATTGATACAAAATTAGTGGCTGAAAGTAAGGCTGTAACAGCGCATCATGAAGGACGGCAGGACAATCAAAGGGAATCGGTTGGCTTTTGTATACAAAAACTCCTGAAACAAATACTATGGAAATGAGTATTAAATGCGTTTAGAAAGATATTAAAGCGAAATTCCCAAGTGGTCAAATTATAGCTAATGTTTTTGAAATGTGAATCATGTGAATGTTCAAAGCGTTTTTCCTTTCGGGTTGTGCCTCCGGGATTTGACTGCTGAGGTTTTTTCTGTTTAAAATCAAAGTGTACCTATCTCGTTAAAAGCTTTATTCCTACCTGCTAAGCGTTTCATTTAGATCAACCTTCTTAGCTAATGTATATATCAGTCTGTTTATGGTCTTCTAAAATTATTTGATTTGATCTGCAGATAACTACAAGGGAATCTGCACAAAACTTATTTTAAAGCTGCTTTGGTATTTTATTTGTTGTTACACGTTTCATCAAAAAAGAAATAATAATAATACTAATAATAATAATAAGAAAAAAAGAAAACGAAATCGGTGGTTGTAAACAAAAAGTGAAATCTTGTTCACATATCTGACTCGAATAAATTTTGTTCCCCGATTATATTGTTGTATGGCATATAAAAATTTCACTTCCTTCATTGGCATAAATCTAAAAACGATATCAGATACTCAAAAGAAGGAAAAAAAGATAACGCTTCATAAGGAATATAACTTGGAAAAAATGACATTTACATTTCAAGGCTGTGAAGTAGGAATGAAGTGCGACAAGTGTTAAAGAAAGACGCCAGTCTTTTAAAAAAAAGGTTTCAATGGGGTTGCAGAAAAGTGGGATTTCAGGCTACTTGGGTAATTTGTGTAAAAATGGATAACAGGAAACACCTACAGTGGCTGAAAAATATCATTACATGCTACAATCTGCTAAGGAACTACAAGGAAAAAACACGAATAGGACAAAAGACAAACAAAAAAACATGCTTATGGATACTCAAACCTCCCCTTTATGCTGACATTTGCACGAAATTACTAATTTCCTGAACAATCGATCAAACACATGGATTTATCCTTGAAACTTGAAAAGAAAATTTTTAACAAACTATGTAAAGTGTGTTTATCAATGGTAAGTTTATATGATTTGTTTTAGTTTCTATTCTGATACACAAAACATTGGATAGCTTATTCTATACTATTTTTCAGGACGAAACAAAAATGAGTAAACAAAATGGAAAACAATGAAGCCATCAAAATTAATAAATGTTATTTTTAAGTTGTTTGAAAGGACGAAAACGTTATTTTTGGAGCGATAAGGTGATAAATTAATGGAAATTATGAGAAACATCATCAATCATTGGGCAAGTGTTCAGTTCAAATGAGGTTCTACTCTAGAGATTGATATTTATAACAAAACAAATAATATTAGATACTCGTTAAAATTCCTCTTTTTCACAAGTGTTTTGCAAATATTTCACAGTTTTCGTTTTAAAGGGAACTGCGAGTTGCTGCTTGAAGGAACAAAAGCAGGTACCTAATTCAGAGGGGTACTGGGTCACATAAAATATTAAAATCAAAATAGCATCAAATAATTCAGCCATCTTAACCAGCATTCAAATTAACTTACGACTTACATTTGCCGTTTTTAAATTACATTTTGTACAACTACTTGAAAATTATGAAGGAGGCTTTACATGCTTCGTCTGCTCAAAAAGATACATTCAATTTGGAGATATATACACGGAGCAATAATCTGAAAAAAGTACTTATATCAACCAACCCTTGATTTGTCAGGGTAAGTCCAATACAATAAAACCGATTCCATGTGTATTTAATAAACACTTTGAGCCGTCCTGTTGTCAACGACGGCAGCTGTGTAAATCTTTCTTTTACATAACAACCCTTACCTCTAAATTAAACACATTTCGGTTTATGGATTTCAAAATGTTTTATTGTTATCTGCACTGAAGAAACATGAATTGTCGAAATGCGAATATACAGAATTTAAATTCACAGTAACTTCGGTATTTTGTTCTTTTTTAACGAAAATTCTATATTTGCACCGAATTAGGTTTTGCAGATTACCATTTTTCCACATTAAGTAATTTCAGTACAGATAAAATCATTAAGACAAAACAGAAGGAATACACAACACCTTAAATTGTATACAAGATGACAGAGCATAAAAAATTGATATGATTAAATTACATAAGTACAGAGGTTTTCACAAGGAGTATACTACTTTGTTTCAAAGCTAACGTTCAAGTTTTTCATACTGCAAGATTTCAAATAGGCGACCATTCATCAAAGGAAAAGTGTTGTAGGCAAATAATGTGATTGCAGTAGAAACAAAATATAAGTGTGGAGTAGAATAAAAAAAACTGTTCTTTCTTGTGACAGTATCGTTTAGGACGAGTCTGTTACTAACAGCAACGGGGTAAATCTGCTTCAGATACAAACTGGGTACTTTGTCTACATAAAATACGATAAACCTTACAAAAGGTTTCGAAAGACAAACTAGAAAAATGTAGAAAATATAAAAGCTCACTAATATCATACCCCGCTCCCCCATTTAATAAAAAAAATGTAATCAAATTTTCAAATAGCTGGTGCACAATAGCAATGTATACTAAACATTCTATGAAAGTTTCAGTGAATTTCATCAAAGTGGTCTTCGAGGAGTTGTCGCTACAAAGTAGGTACACTATGGCGGACGGACGAAGGAACGGACGGAAGGACGAACGGACGAACGGACAGACACCATGATCACTTTATCCCACCCACAAATATTTTACAAAATTGAAGCAGACAGTAGGTAAAGTTGCAAGAACATAAAATCAGCAGTAAAGATTGATTGATTGATATGGACTTAACGTCACTTTCAGCAGTATTTAAGCTATTTCATAACGGTCAGTTTTAGTGGAAGCTGGAGTGCCCGGACAGAACAATCGACCTTGGACGGGTAACTGACATACCTTATCACTTACGATTGTAAGTGTAGTGCACCCTTTTGTAGTGCAAAGTGGGGCGCGAACTCACACTGCAGTGGTGATAGACTACAGTGGGTGTATAGGTAGTAGAACTACCTTAACCATTCGACCACACAGGCCCGCAGCAGTAAAGAGGCGATCTGCAAATGATATCTAATCAGATTATCAAATATATGTTATTAACATAGTAAATAAAGCTGGACAATGATATATTTAAATAGGTTATTGTGGGTGTCTGCTTAACAATCGGTTTGTAATATGTACCAAAAAGGGATGGATTCAAGATTGATCTTGGGCATTACTAGTAAGTAATAAAGTTATATAAGTTAAATTAATGTACAGAATTGTTCTTTTACATTAAGTAAATTATTTAAATCAATTTACAAAATGTTTTTGAACTACTGGTAGACTGTGAGTCCCCAAGGGTATTCATCAGCCCAGTAGTCAGTACTTAGGTGCTGACCTGAAAGCCGATTCTATTTGGAACCTTACAATATCTAAATTTGTGTTCATTTTGTACAAAACTAAGGAATATCTCACTCATGCACAACTCTATCCTTAGCTGATTTTGCTTTACATTTAGATCATATTCGTAATTTGTTCTTTATGAGTTTTTAAACATCTCTGAGTTTATGGTCTTCCAAACGTAGATTTTATCTGCACTGAAGAGCCATATGTTGTCGAAATGCGCATATGCAGAAATTAAATTCACAGTAACTTTGGTATTTAGTTATTTGTACGGGGCTTGAAGTTAATAAATTGAGAAGCTGTATGTGTTTGCCTAGCTCAAAGAGGCAGTGGTTGAGAGGTGTATCTGAAAAGATAACCCTGAGTGGATCTGATAATCAAATATCACAATTTAAGTTTCATAATTGCTAATTTTGGCTTAAAAATACAAAAATACCAAAGTTGCAAAAAAGAAAAGGAAATTTAGGTATGCTGCACACGTGTTTCAAGGAGTAACCTCTCATCAGCAGCATTAAAATCAAATAATATGGAAAACCATAATCGAAAAAATTGTAAACAAAGAAGTACTCATCACCAAAAATATCCAAATAGGAAGCCAAATCCAGTACTAAGGACCGAGTGCCATACACGGAATGAAGCCGTAGTATTTTTAAATTGATTCTTCAAACGGACATTGGACGCTTCCAAATTGAATAAAAATTAGACCCAAGGTTCTTCTTACAAATTGAAAAATAATGTCCAAGAAGTTTCTGCGTTCCCTTAAAATATTTAAAATCAACTAAAGGGACAATGTTCAACACAAACGTACCGGTAGGTTTAATTCGCAATAATGAAAAACCATTTTTCTGAAAATAAAAGTCTTTAAAAAAAAATTCCTAGTTGCCAACAAAAAATGTTCAAAGGAAGAAATTGCCTCGCCGGAAATCATTAGATAGACATTTTGACATCCTTTGAACCCCATAAACCCTAACCTTGTTAAAAAAAATAAATAAATAAAAAAAAGAAAATCATTGGGAACAAAAATAAGATTTTAACATTTTAAGAATTATAAAAAATCATGCTCGAAAATTTTCAAATTCATCCCGTCTTAAACATGGCCGTAACACCGACCGAACCCTAATTTCGACTTTTCGTTATAATTTCAGAAATGCATCTGTTAAAATGTCGTAATGTCGTATTACATGATTATACCCCCTGTATTCAAACATAACTTTCTATATCTCCAAATGACACCCAAAATACAAATAGGAATGAGATTGATGTTTATCTTTATAGCAATATTAACAACAATGATCTTAATAAGAATTAATCCCTCAGACTGAACCTTATTTTTGGTCAAAACTACAACTTTTTGTCATCAAATTTGGTTGTGCATAATTTGATAACTTTTCAAAAAACGAAAACAGTATGAGGAATGACTGAATGTTGATATATAAAAATCGAAATTATCTTAATGTGTTTTGAACAAAAAAATTTTGCGACTATACAGCTTTAAATTCCCCGTGTAAAGATGTATGATCTTTTTTTTGTTAGATATGGTGTTTCTGTACATGCGAGGATATCTCATGTGTACATATGTTTATAACTATAATCAAAATTTATTAAAAATTCTAAAACCTAAAGTTTTAATCCCCCCATCGTAGTATTGTCCTTAACTATATTTGAAATTACTTACTAATAATGATTTCCTTTAATTCTGTGCATTTAAACATTTTTTGATATTGTGGATTTTCTATGGTCACGTAGGAATCTACTGCTGCTGATGATAAATTAATTTCCGAAATGACCATACAAATTATCAAAATTAATTGCAGTTGTAGTTTACATATGTCTTATGGTATCATATTCTTTTATCCCATATCATTTAGGAAATATCGAAAAATGGTGTTAATCTTAAAATCAAAAGAAATGAAGCTGACTGAGTGTGTTTTAATTCACCGTTTACCATTATAACACTTTTTGGTAAGATTTAATTCAAACAAATATTTAGTCGTATAGCTTGCAGGTTCGACTGGCTTATTATACCCCCGCTTATGCGGGCGGTATATAGTTATCATGGTGTCCGTTCGTCTGTTCGTTTATTCATTCGTCCGTCCGTTTGTTCGTTCGTTCGTTTTTCCGTCCGCCCTAGGGAAAATACTTTGTGGCGACAACTCCTCATATACCACTTGTTGACATTCAATGGAATTTTCACAGAATGTTCAGTTCACATTGCCATTGTGCACCATGTATTTAAACTTTAGGGGGATGGGGGTATATATTTTGTGAGCTTTGCTCACAGTTTTTCCAGTTTTTCTTATGTCTTTGGTCTTATGTGTGTTACCCTATACTAGTATATAAAGACAATATCAATATGAGGGATGTTCATTAAAAGGAAACAAATCTCCGTCAAACATAAATCACCATTTGATAGCTATTTTATTTCCATATCACATGTGTAGTTTGATGTTTACCGCGTATGTCGAATATAAAAATGTTGTACATACAGCATACATCTTCATCATTTTAGAAATGATTGACTGATAGTTCGATGCTCATCTACTTTTCATTTAAAAAGACATTTATAACATTCGAAATTGAAAGAGCAATCAGTAGGAACGTTGTCAAATTCACATCAAAAGTACATGCGATCTCCAGATGTCTTACCTCATATCTACTGCTCTTAAGCATATTTCTACAGTAGGTTGCAGACGTAACCTATCGTCCAAGTAAATTGAAGAAACAGTCATGAGAACAGTACTAAGTTAACTTGAACTAAACTTTGAGTTGTCATAGAATCATGACTGCTCTGACCACTCATAGAGTCCTGACTGCTCTGACCAGTTATAGAGCCCTGATTATTTTAACCTGTCATAGAATCCTGACTGCTCAAGTCAGGTAAAATTCATTCACAGTCGGTAAAAGTAAAACAATACAAAAAAGTAAATATTCTAAAAAGCAGTTAGGGCTCTATGAGAGGTCAGAATATGTCACAGATGAGCGGCCACGCCTCTATGACAAGAAAAGGTCAGAGTAATTAGGGCTCTAAGACCAGAGGAGGTCACCGCAGTCGGGGCTATAAAGTAGTTTCAAAGTTAACTTACAGAAGTTTTAATAACTGCTCTGTGGCTAGTCTGGGTTAACTTGAAAAAAAATCCTAAGTTAAATAAGAGGAGCCTTTATGACTTGCTCAAGTTCAATTGGTGACAGGTTATGTTTGCACCCCACTGTATCTGTGAGAAATTATGCTTACAGAATTTTCTTGCTAAAATTTGGTAAGGCAGTCCAGGTAACAACATATAAAAGCGTAGCATGAATGCAATGAGAAAGTAACCGTCAAACATGCTTATGAATTTCATATTTCCAACTTTGTAAAATCGTAAAATTTCCATGTTTAACTTTAAAATGTACAAATAACGAAGACATAAGATCAATACTAACTTAAAAAGTATAACCCAATTGCTTGTAGATGGTTTGGCTTGTATTGAATCCGCGAAGAATTATGAGCGAAACTAAAAGTCAAAATTATTTAACCAATATAAATGAATTCTATTTTTTTAAAGCTTATTCACTTCTGTTAATTTACAATCAGAATAAACGCCACATTTACATTTCGTTAATACGAGGAAATTACTATTTTATGAAATAAAACAAGAGAAAAACTTGCAGCAAAAGTAATAAAAATAAACACGTAAGCTCTGCCAAACAATAGCCAACGAAATACTGAAGGCGTACAAAAGTGGCTAGAGAAGAAATGGTGAGACGTTGAGACAAGTATTTAAACCCAAACTAAAGTTTGCAACTAAAGTTTGTTTTTCCTCTATCGGATTTGACTTTACAACCGGATTTGACATGTTCAACAAGGCGGGTGTCTTATAAGAAGCAGGAGATGCTTACTCTACCGATACACCTGATCTCACCAATGGTTTTTACTGGGTCCGTGTTGTTCATCTGTATGTATGTCTTCATTTTTCTTGTTTGTCCCATACTTAAGTGGTGTCCTTGTTTCTTAGTGTGTCCGATGTTGCCATTGTTCATGGATTGTTCGTTCTCCTGTTTGACGGTTCGGTTCTCACTGCCTATACAGACGGGTTCTGAATATCCACCAATACGTACAGTCTGACTGCATGTATTCATCTGTTATATGAACTGGTAATATTGAGCTGTAATAAGATAATGAAAGATAATTATTAATTTATGAAGCAATAAACAATTTTACCTAATGAAATGCTCAAAATAATATACAAATGTATTTATTCTGGTAAATATGGCTTCAGGAACTGGAGACAAACGCACTTTTTAGGGATGTGCATGGGAAAGATTTTCAAAAGATGGCACATGGAAATTTTCATTTTCAAAAACAATGTAATCTTCAAACTTAAGTTTAGTGTTTATTTTGGGGATTAATGGAGTAAAAACAAAAGTAACAAATTTCATACAAAGCACCAGCAAAAATACAATAAGGGTGATGTCTCCTTGATTTTGCAAATATATGGTCAAATATGGGCGTTTTGGTAAGGAATTCAAATATCTTATTTTCAAACACCTATGGTAGATAGAAAATTTTCTCCCTTTTTGGCATTTGTGTAAGTTCAGCTTAGAATGAAACCAAAAATTTGATTGAAACGGGTTTGTTATGTGCCAGCCATAAGGTACGATATGCTTGATTTCTTATTAGACGGCCTCTCAATTGAGGTCGTTGCTTAAAGTAGTCTAACTGAACGTTAACGGACTATTGAGAGAATTTCTCATATCTATATATTATCATACTTTCAAAGTTTTGCATTTGTGATTATTATTAATTTCATTATTGTGTGTGTGTTTTCTAAATGTTATTCTTACCAACTGTTTAAAGTGCCCCCACAACTCACTATTTTATATGCTAAGTTTTCTAACAATCTACTTGATAAGTGCGCTGTGTTTGACAATATATTGTATTCGTCCACTAACTTAAGACACTAGTGCATGACCGTGATTGTTAGAAAACCTTGCCAGTTAAACTTATGCTTGACGACCATCTCGTGTCCATGACCAGAAAAGACGGATGTACCGTCGTTCCACATTTAGCAAAGATTTCCAGTGACACCGGTGCCAGAGGCCTACTTGAACATGATCTGAGGTATGAGCAAAGCTTGTTGAAGGCCACATGGTCATTTCAAGATCAAGAACAACAATTAGAGCGCTATTCCTTTGTTTTGATCTACCATGTATTTGTATATGCATTTCATCCATATCCCCTTATTGTTTATTCAGTATTTTTTGTGCGATTAAGAAATCAATTTAATTGGCATATTTTCCTGATTTCAGCTTTTCATTCATTTTATTTTACTATTTCTTATCACATACACATCTAAGTGCAAGCTCTCCTCTTCTATTTAACACCCTTTTATTATTTTCTAATTGATTTTTTTCCTTTTCTTTCTTTTTATTTCTATATTTTTCTTCTTTTGTCTTTCTTCTAATAGTCATCAGTACACGTTGTATATTTGCTAAAATGTATTTTTGTCCGAAATTGAATGTTTTACTTAATTCAATGTTTAGTCTTCTTCTAGAGTTCCCATGGCAACGATAAACTGAATTAAAATTATTAGCAGAAAGTCTGTATAATGAAGAGTGATAGATTTTGCACTATTTGTTAAGGAAAATAAAATTGAAATATTTGAAAAACTGATTTTTTTTTTAAATCCGAACACACATTTCAATGAATTCCACACGTTATTGAAAATACCATTTCAATCTATACAGTTTACAATAGACAATATAATCTCCGAAATACGTTTCTTAGATATACCTGTGAACATATTTTTAACAAAAAAAACACATCACATGACAGACTGTTGCAACAATGCGACCAAAAAAAAAAAGAAAGACTGTTGAAACGACGCAAACCGTGACAAATAAAAAAGTCGTGTAAGCTGAGTTGTGTAACATTTGTCCAATGGTATTTTTTTCTTTTCTCAAATTATCGAGTAAACGATACAAACAAAAGATATAATGAAGATTGCGTTCTTCAGTGCACTTGTTTTCTGTGTAATACTATTTATTGTTGTTGACAATCGTTTCACAACGCTTTTAATGAAAGGTAAGATTTAATGTTTGTCAGTATTGTATTAATTAAAGTCCGACACGCAAAATATAGTATGTAAATTTTAATAATGTGGAATAAAGTTCTGATTCTCTGTGTATGTCCTTACAATTTGTTTATTATTAGCATCTTTTTCAGTAATTCTCCATCATTAGAGAAGCAGAAAAAAAATATAATTTATGGGTTTTGACAAGATAACGGAAGCAGTGTTGGATTACTCAAAATGCAATTAAACCTCCCCATAGAAGCTAATGAGCATCTAAATGAGTCGAATCTCGTCTTTTTCTAAGGTCCTTAACGTCACTGGAAGTGGTCATTACTCTGTCGAATAAAGGAATAAACTTCAGTGATACGTCCATGTATAACAAATGCTTAAAGAATATGTAGTAAACGCACATAAGATACCGTAAAACAAAGCAATAGAACATATCCGAGTTCTGGTATTCAGATTCACCAGTTGTTGTTTGTCCAACCTACGCCTATGTGTGTATACGTCACAAACGTGTTCGCCCCATGTGACCAAATTCATGACGTTTTAGGCTCTATGACGTGACGTTTTCTATACTGTGACGTATTGAAAAGTAGTCTGGTAAATCCTGATACCGAAAGTCGGATATGGTCTATTAAACAATGTTTTACAGTTGTTCCTTATCTTGAAGTTACTATGAGGCTTTGATTATACCTAATAGTTAATGGTATTCATTCGGATATCAAAGTTTACGTATTTGACCATGATTATAACAAACAATTAACTTAGAGTATCTGAAGATACCGATGAGCAATTTCAACACTTCAGTTTGTTATTTACCACTTTTGTTTTTATTTGATTAGTTTTTTTTGTGATATAATGTCTACATTAATTGATATCTAATCACTTCTATTGATAAGTTTACTTTTGTTATCATACCAGAAACAATAGAATTACTATCGCTGTAATTATGCACATGGTGTGAAATACGTTGTCTACTAGAGTTCGTGTGTGTGAATTGATACAAAAATACATTTACTAAAAATCAGTATTTTCTTTTGTAGAGTGTACGCCTACTACCTATAACCAAAATGAGAAACATGCTTTCAACTTTAACCTGACAATGCAACGCATTGCCCAAGAAAAATCAAAGTTATTAGACAAAAACAAAGACATGTTCAGGGCTTTTACAGAAATCGTAAAGTGAGTATCATACCAAAACGAAAATTGCTATTTAAATGTAACTGACATTTGATTGCTTTTCAGATATTGATTTTATAACGTTACATGTAGGAGGAGATTTGCTCCTCTTGCTTTGGTATTTGTGTTATATTGGATATTTCTATATAAACGAACTATCATCATAGTCTTCATAACGAGAAAGAATTGTACATCGATGGATATCAACTAGAGTTGAGTAATTTCAAAATATAATAAACGAGCCTTTCGCGAGTTTATTATATTTGAAATTACATAACGAGAGTTGATATCCAGCGACATACAATTTTTTCCAGTTGTTTGTCTTATGATTTTCATAATATTCAGTGCCGAACTGCTGTTTTTGTTCCAAAAAACAACACCGTTGCTATGTAACGTTAATCGCGGCCATCGAGATTTCACAGTGTTCCAATAAAAACGTCGAAAAAATAATAGCACATCACGCGTGATGTGTAATTACTTGAAGCTCGACCAACGTAATTCCTGTAAAAGCGATTCAACAAGTTCATATCTAACTCCAGCTTCAAAGTCTCGTTATGTACCACAAAGAACTATTCGTGCAAGGAATAGATAATAAGCGCGCATCATGAGAGAATGTTTTCTTTCCATGTCACCTTCATTAATATCATTTCATTTAATTAATCTTTACGGGAATACTGTAAAAACTTCATTAAATCCTCTTCATTTTGTCAAATTTTTTCGTATTCTAGTATTTTTTTATTTCAATTCTAGGAAAACATCAGAAAAGTTCAGATTTTTGCAAAAATTTACATGACTTTAATCTAAAGAACAAGAAGATTATCGACCTTTAATTTCTTTTCTCTTAAATGACTTTTTTTTCAATTTCTAAACAAATAGTCACAATGATTATACGAAACAAGTTCCAACAAATTGGTATTGGTTTTGAAATATAGCAATTCAAAACGTAAAATTTTATTTTCATTTTTATTTTGGATATTTATTGCCCTGGGGAAACATCTGTTGTCGAAAAAGAAGTATCCGAATTCATATCACGCACGATCGTTGATTCAAAATCAACGACAGGAGAATGCCGAAGGAACAAAGGAGTGAAATTTACAAAAATCAAAGTCCAAAGGCATAGCCAAAACGAGAACACAGAAAATAATGACGGCAGACACAAAACAACGACGCTAGACCGACACAAAGCGCAGAAACAGAAATCACAACATTCAAAACAAAGCACTCACAGTGTGAACTCCAATTCAAGATATTGAAGTTTGCGACATTTTCACTTTGGTTAACAATACAATGCAGAAGAAAAACATGAATTCGTTAATCTTCAGTCTAGATAAAAATAAAAACAAACGGAAAATAACAACCCAAAAGAAGTATATGAGCTGATATAGAACAACAACAGATTAGATCTAAAGGGAAGGCTAACATTTACCAAAAACATGACTCCGTTCATTTTTCTGGTCATTTATTTTTGTTTGTTTGTTTGTTTGTTTTGGATTTGGTTTGTTTGTTTGTTTGTTTTGTTTTGTTTTGTTTTGTATTTGTTTTTTTTTTGTTTTTTGTTTTTTGTTTTTTGATTTGTTTTGTTGTTTTTTTATAGTTCATATCGTTATGTTTTTTCTCTTGTTTTTATTATTGTTTTTCTGCAGTAGTGCAGTTCGCTTGTAAATTGTGGCATGCGAATGTACATGTAGTTCCCGTCAATTGTAGGTGTTTACTATTATCCTGTTTTTGTAATTAAACACGAGAAGGGGCAGTCGAAAACACCAGCTAATCCCCTCGCCCGTTGATTGAATGTTTGTCTAGTAATATAAGCACTCAAGGAAGTTGTACTATTCAAGATCTGGCTTGTTACTTAAATCTGAGCCAGTCATGCAAGAAATGTTGTGACCTTATTTCAATCAGGAGCCTCATACCTAAAGCATATATGCATCTACTGATGAAAGATTAATCTTCTGCGAGTTGTTCATGTAGTATCTAAATTCCAGACTGTAACACAAACTTTATCCTAAGTCACTCATGCATGAAATGTAGGTCAAAGTTAACTAATTTTTATCTGGAGCTTGGTAACTTCACAAGATGCATCTACATACAAAATATTATTCTTCTACGAGTTGTAGTATCTAAAATCCAAGCTGTAACACAAACTTTAACTTAAGTCATCCATGCATGAAGTGTAGGTCAAAGTGACTCAATTTTCATCTGGAGCTTCCTAACTTTAAAAGGCACCTCTACATACAAAATATTATTACTCTACAAGTTGTTGTATCCCAGATCTGGACTCTTACAAAAACTTTAACCTAAGTCACTCATGTATGAAATGAAGGTCAAAGTGGCCTATTGTTTATCTGGAGCTTCCAAACTTTATAAGATGCATCTACATATAAAATATTATTCCTCTACAAATTGTAATATCTCAGATCTGGACTCTTACAAAAACTTTTAACATAAGTCACTCATGAATGAAATGTAGGTCAAAGTGACCTAATTTTTATCTGGAGCTTCGTAACTTTACAAGACGCATCTACATACAAAATATTATTCCTCTTCGACTTGCAGTATCCCAGATCTGGACTCTTACAAATACTTTAACCTAAGTCACTCATGCATGAAATGTAGGTCAAAGTGACCTAATTTTTACCTGGAGCTTTGTAACTTTCCAAGACGCATCTACATACAAAATATTATTCCTCTA
>MJUU01047661.1:82700-93317 GCA_002080025.1 Modiolus philippinarum | reverse complement strand
TTATCTGGAGCTTCGTAACTTTACAAGACGCATCTACATACAAAATATTATTCCTCTACAAGTTGTAGTATCCCAGATCTGGACTCTTGCAAAACCTTAAAACCGAGTCACTCATGCATGAAATGTAGGTCTAATCCACCTATTCTATGTATCAACCTCAAGTTCTCCTCAAGATGCATTCATGGACAAAACATTGTCCATCTACAATTTGTTATTCAAAAGATATATGGTCTTAAGTTTGAACGGACGAACGGACAAACGGACGAACGGGTAAAACGCTATATCCCCTCCCCAACTTCGTTAGGCGAGGGGATAATAAAATTCTAGCAACAGATGGACGGACAAGTTGTGTATTAACTAACATACATTGGATGTGGTTTGTTTCCATTGATTTATTCACTGTTTTACCCTTTCGGGGCCATTTAGGACTTACTATATGGTGCGAGGTTTCTCACTGTGTTGAAGACCATATGGTGACCCCATAGATGTTTTGATTTGGTCGTTTTAACTTGGATATGGGATGTTGTCTCCTTGACATTTACCCCATTTCCTTTCTTTTTCATATTGTAAATGTATTTTGCTTTTTGGATCACAAAACTCACGCTTTCAAAATCTTTAAGGCAGACTAACTTGCTTAATCATAATGCAACACCTTCATGAGTAAACAATTTGAAAAATTTTGTAGGGACCTTAATATCAGGAAACATGACTTCAATTGTAAATACAAGAAAATGGTAGGCAACTGGTTCAATTGTAATACCTACCCATTCCTGATCAACAAGAAGTGCTTAGTGTACTCCTTTGGGTATGCATGTTGTATTTATCTATAATAATGTTCGATTTTTCACTCATTAGAATTTAGATCTAGTCAAATACACATTACGTATATTTAAACACCTCTGTTTAAAATGTACACAAAATTATAGGCCATTGGCTGATATCACTTTCCGTGCACCCCACTTATGATCCAAATTGATTTTTCCAGTCCTTTTGTATCTTCTTGTCAAATATTAACACGAATATAGACGGCATAAACAGAATAGTGTCACTTTTATAGTACAACACACAAAATATTCTTGTATTTTAGTTTCAACCTCAATTGCATCTTTTAAACGCATCTCTTTATGTTGATAGCTTATATGTACTGAAATTTGGTACCAAATTAAAGCTTACATTTGTGTATTTATAATACTTTACACGACAGTGGGTTATATAGTTTTAAATTGGTGTAATATGTTAAGCAAATTTTGGATGATATTGGGTTATATTTTTGATTCAAATGTTTTGTTACCCAACTATGAACTTAAGCATTAGTTAAGCAATGTTTATGTGATAAATATATCGAAAAATGATATTTTTATACAACTAATAAAACTCAATTTAAAGTGGAGGATTATCTTATTAGATTATATGTATATTTTTATACAACTAATAAAACTCAATTTACAGTGGAGGATTACCTTATTATATGTCCAGGATGGATTGCTTATAACAAAATCAAGAACTTCAAATGTAAAACATCCTATAGAGACAGGTCGATGGTTCAATATTTCAGAAGAAGACAGAATTTGTACTTTTTGTCAAGAATCCATTGGTGATGAATTTCACTATCTGTTCGTTTATAATAATCATACTATATCTGCTCTAAGGAAGAAATATATACCACAGTATAACTAAAACCGACCACATATAATAAAAATGGAAAAGATGTTTTCACTAGTATGTAACACACAACTTATGATAAGAGTTGCTAAATTCATAAAAGGTTCAATGCTGCTACTTTGATTGTATGCTCATTATGTATCTGTATTATATGTTGCATATCTGCTCATTTCGTCAATTGTATTATGTTTTTGTTTCTATATGTACCTCATGTAATACTTATTATGACTGAGAGAAAATAAAAGTCATGAGTCTTGAGTCTTGAGTCTTAAAAATGAACACAAACTTGGCCACTTCACGCCATTGGTATTATCTGGGGATGCAAAATTGTACCCCTACTTCTGCAAAAATTGTAAAAATGACTATTTTTAAGCTGTCAGTTCCTTTTCTTCATTTCATTATTTAACAGTTGTGATACAATGTAGAAAAATAAGACCACTAAAGTCCTTTAAATTTTGGTTTTCGGCATACAATTTTAAAAAATGAAAATTTTCGGAATATAAAATATTTTCAGAATTTAGTCATTCTTAATTCTGTATCGTACAAATCTAAATATAGGAGTATAATTGCCAGTAGAATAAGTATTTATGATATTTTGTGAAAAAAAACTTTTAAATATTCCCCGTGTTGGAGATGTTTGCTCTTTACTTCGTAGATATGGTGTACTTGCACATGAGATAATATTTCAATTTGTTCAATTACTGTTATCTAAATCTATGTAAATTCTAAAGCCTGAGGTTTAAATCCCTACATCGTTGTTTTGTCCTTAGATATATTTGATATTACTGACTATTTTGGATTTCGTTTGGTTTTATGCATTTTTAACATTTTTTGAAGTTTTGGATTTCCTATGTTAAGGTACTAGTGCTGCTGATAAGGAATTAGAATTAGTGCAGTTGGAGATAACATATGTGTTATGGTCTCATGTTCATTTAATCCATATCCGTTCGTATAATATTAGATTAAGACTTATTGTTGGATCAGAAATGCCAAAATTAGAACCCATCCCTCTTAAAATTTAGGGAAAATTTTAAATATACAGGCTCTTAATGATAAAAAGATAATGTCTACTGCAAATTAATGTGTGTATTTCACTTAAACTGACATGCAGAAGCTCATATAAGAAAATAATTCAAACTCTTTTTTTACCCTTCTCCTCGAAATTTTATGAAAAATAGGGATTTTCCGTTTTTCAGAATTATTGCTGTTTTGACCTAGGGATGAACTAAATACCGAAGTTACTGTGAATTTTGATTCTGCATATGCGCATTTCGACAACTTATGTCTCTTCAGTGCAGATAAAATCTAAACGTTTGGAAGACCATAAAGTCAAAGATGTTTAAAAACTGATAGAGAACAAATTACCAAATATGAACTTAATAGGAAGCCAAAATTAGATAAGGTCAGAGCTTTGCATGAGGGAAATACTCCTTAGTTTCAACAAAATTTACAAAAAATAGATATTTTAAGGTTCCAAATCGAATGAATCGTCTTTCGGGTCAGCACCGAAGTACTGACTACTGGGCTGGTGGATACCCTCGGGGACTAACAGTCCACCAGCAGAGGCATCGAATTTAGTATATATCATTAAAATATTGATAAAATATCTAAGCTATTTGCGGGCATGCTTTTGAAAATTTAGTCTTAATAAACTCTCATAAATTGCAAACATATCACATCTCATAAAAATCAATACACTATTTCATTTTAGCTTAAACATTGTATGAAGGTCCAATAAGATATAATTCAAAATAAAAAACTAAACAGAGTCTCCCATTTTACACAAATAAGATCATGTGCGTGGTTTGTGGGAAGTTATACAACAATTCAACCTTGAATTTTGTTGAATTCCGAGATGCTGAGAATTTCTATTTTCCACGAAAATCACCAAAAATATTCAATTTTACCTATATTTTGTTTTGTTCAAATATATGTACAGACAGGCATATTATTGGGATTTTTAAGCATCTTTTTCTTTGGACAGGGGTAAAATTTTCGGTATTTTGAGTTACATTGAACACTCTTAGTCTTTCTTAACATTGTTATAATGTAATTTATGCTTATCGGTCAGAAGAAGGAATTGTCAAACCTGCAGAAAAATCCTAAAGATGTGCCACATATAACTATTTAAAAGTGAATCTTGGACAAATCTGAAATGCTGAAAATTTCCATTTTTATCAATTTTGTACAAAATATTGAGTTTAATCTGACAAGTGGGGCTTAAAATGACAAATCATAATTAAATTACTGCAACATTGCTATATGCAATGCAGCCTTTGATTAATCTTATGTGAATATATACAATAAATTGACTATTTTAGGGTTTTTTTGGGGGAGGGGGGCGGAGGGGGGTGTGGGCTATAAAGATACCAAATATTTATGCAAATCATGAAACAATGCCGTATTCAACATTTCGCGTATTTGATTTAATTTATACGAACAACGACAAAACATTGAAAATTTGTTGAGGTAGGGGTACGAGTCACATTAAACACCCCTTGAGTTTGTAAACAATGTTTTAAGACAACTAATGTATAGTTTAGATCAATAAGATGGCAAATCTGCAGATATATTTTCTAGATGAGACATATATAAACGATTTAATAGTGGACTTTGGACAAATCTGAAATGTTGAAAATTCCCATGTTTTATTAATATACAAAAATACCGAATTTGAA
The DNA here is from genome assembly GCA_002080025.1 of Modiolus philippinarum. Taxonomy (NCBI): domain Eukaryota; kingdom Metazoa; phylum Mollusca; class Bivalvia; order Mytilida; family Modiolidae; genus Modiolus; species Modiolus philippinarum. Next base: position 88,977 of record MJUU01047661.1, on the reverse strand, counting down.
TAAAATAGTAATTTAGTTATACTGTACACATATTTCAAGGAGTAACCTTTCGTCAGCAGCATTGAAGTCAAACAATATGGAAAGCCATAATCCCAAAGTTGTCCAAAAAGAAGTACTCGTTACCAAAAATATCGTAATAGGAAGCCAAACCCAGTAGCAAGGACATCTACCGAGTGCCATACACGGAATGAAGACTCAGTATTTTAAGTGTTACAATTTTGATAAAAATAGTTAGTTTCTATAACACGCAATGCAAAATTTTCATGTCAGACAAGTCTGACTATTGGGCTAGTGAATACCTCGAGGACATCTGGTCCACCAGCAGTAGCATCGGCCCAATGGTTCAAAATACAAACAAGACCAATAGCATGTCTGGACCTGCGTCATCGTCACTCATGTTCAACTTAGAAAGTGTTTTTTTTTGTTTTTTTTTGCAATCTAACAGAATATCATGTATAGGTTTACCAATTCAAACAGTATTCATTTACTTTATTACCAAAAATTCTTCAAATGCAAGTTATAATTGAGATTATATTAAGTTCAACCCTATTACCATCTTCGCTAGCCAAGGGTTACGATCCGCTCCTCTCATCTTCACCCTTGGCAGATCAAGCTGGATTTCTGAAGTCTCAAATCCACGTCTTTGATTGGTTGCAGTTAACCTTCACTGAGGCCAATTAAGTAACTTACATTCAGATTTTGAATATATATCAAAACAAATAAACTTAAAATATGGCGTTTAGTGATTTTTCTATTTTGCAAAATTTCCATGATTTAATTATCTTTCTTTACTTTTGAAGGGTTATTTCCTTGAAGTCAAATATATTGTGAATTGTTGTATTATTAGATGCAATAAATAATCATTTATTATTACAATAAATCATACTGAAACTCTTACTTTAAAGGGAGATAATTTGAAACTGATGTTTTCACAAATTGTGGCTCAATCCACCAAGGGTGAAGAGGAGAGAAGCTGATCGCAACCCTTGGCTAGCGAAGATGGCCTATTACTGTAATAGACAAAATCAGAAGAAAAAAAAACAAAACTAAATGTACAAAGTTGAACAAAGCATAAAATGAAAATAGTCCATATCACGTAAGCAAAGGTGAAATTCAAATAAACACATACTTTGAATATTTATGAGAAAACATATGAAAGCAATGCAAAAATTCAAGAATAGCTGCCCATGGTCAATGCGTTCAAAACTCTGCAACGTCTCTGGACAAAAATTGAGTACAATGATGACATAGTATGATAGAATAGAGTACAAGTTCAATAATAGATAAATTTGACATTTTTTTAAATCAAAACTGGCCTAAAGGGGAGGTTCACATCACAAATGTGTTCAAACAACATTAAAAACTTCCAAAGGTATTTAGTCAGAAATGTTAATCTTTCAGATTACACAAACCAGGCACTGCAACGTTAAAATATGCTGAAAAATGACTAAGTTCAACAATGCATAAATTCAACATTTTTTTTTTTCAAATCTGCCCAAAAAGGGAGGTGCACATCTTAAATGTGTCAATAACAACTTTGTAAAGTTTCAAAAGCACCAGATATAAGGAGTTAGAGTTTCAAATTACACAAACTCAAATTTAATGAATTTAATGAAAAACGCATAAATTCGACAATTTTTATCCAAATCTCACCAAAAGAGGGGGTGCACATCTTCAATGTGTTCAGAACAACTGTGCAAAGTTTAAAAAGAATCAGGTATAAGGTGTCTGAGTTTCAGATTACACAAACTCATTACCGTAATGTTAAAATTTGATGAAAAAATGACTAAGTTCAACAATAGATAAATTCGACAATTTTTATCTAAATCTCACCAAAAGGGAGGGTGCACATTTTCAATGTGCAAAGTTTTAAAAGCATCAGGTATAAGGTGTCGGAGTTTCAGATTACACAAACTTGGTACCCCCAAAGCGTGACGGACGGACGGACAGACGGACGGACGGACAGAGTTGAGCGGCTCCTAGACCTGCGGTCACCGTTGGTGACGCAGGTAAAAATACCGAAGTTGCATAAAAACAGTAATTTAGTTATTCTGTACACGTGTTTCAAGGAGACAAACAATATGGAAAGCAATAATCCAAAAGTTGTCCAAAAAGAAGTACTCATTACCAAAAATATCGAAATAGGAAGCCAAATCCAGTACCAAGGACATTTACCGAGTGCCATACATTAATTTTGGGCTAAATATTAGCTGAAGTTTAAGTCGTCAAATTGTTGTAAAAGAACCAAATCAAAAAGAAATTAATGCAACATTGTCAAATACAACACACATTTGCATGTTCTGGTTACTTTTAAGCGAATTTGACAATTTAAGGGAAAATTTGTTTCGGAAGGGATAAGATTTTCGGTATTCAGAACCACTCCTTGTTTTTCTAAGCAATGTCTTAAGACCATTTTTATATCTCTCAGAACAATCAATTGATAATACCACCAGATTTTGCATGTATAATGATTTAAAGGTGAACTGTGGACAAATCTGAAATGTAGAAAATGACAATTTTTAATCAATTTTGTACGGGCAAAATATTGAGTTTAAGTCAACAAATGGCTGTTAAAATAAAATTAGACATCACACTATATTTCATGCGACATTGTCATATACATATACATCACACAATTTGCATGTTCTGGTTATTTTTATGCCAACAGAGACAAAAAGAGATAATTTTAGAGAAAATTTGTTGGGATAATTTTTTATATTTTTATAAAGTTTATAATACTTCAAAATTGCCATAATTTGACTAGTTGTATAGAAGAGATTTTGTACTTCCATTTTATACCAACTTTTCATAAATTTGAACCACTCATAGATAGGATGAAGCAAAAAAGAGACAAAACTGTCGAAAACGAAAATATTTAAAGTTCTGTTTTATTTGTTTATTTAAAAGTGATAGTTAACATGCATAATCTTTAAGAAAGGACAATAAAAAAAATTAAACACTTTTGCAAGAATTATGCAATGAAAAACATTCTTGCTTCTATGGACCATTGAACTAACAAAAAAATCTTAAAATTTACGTCAAAATTTCGAAACGGTAGGGTAAGGTCTTTCAAATTTTATAACGTATTTGGGAATAGAAATTGTACTTATGTGTGATATCTGCAAAACTTATACCATACGTTACCAATCTATACCACTTTTTTCATAACTGAGAGGTACCAATCAACAATTTAAAGCAATTGAAAGAAATTGAAAGAACAACTTTTATCAAAAACGAATTTTTCCCCAATTTCGTTGGGCGGGTGTAAAACATAGCGTGCAGGTTATGATCATGTCACCATATTTAATTTTGAAAAAGGGATATGCAAGGACTGAACTATTGATTAGAAAAATAATTGGTATGATCCTAACGGGTTTTGTTTACATCGATGCCGTTTCACAAAGTAGGCATTATCTAACAATTTTTAACAATATTTTTTTGTATTAGGGCAGTAGCAAAAACTGGAAATATTTGCCTCACCACATCAAAGAAAACTCATACAATGTTTGAATTATCAGAAACAAAACTTCTATTGTTCTTTTTATCTGTAATTAAGTAAATCATTCAATAGTAAACATTTTGAAATAATGAAAATAAATTTTCAAAAAATCAGTATATTGACTATTGATGTTTCCTCACCGTTCATTGAAGATCTTATGGTGGCTTTGAGTTGTTATTACTACCGTTTGGGTCATTGTCTCTTTGACACATTCCCCGTTTCCCTTCTTTTTTATAATCATACAAATTACCGATAAATAATTAGTATTTTTTCATGTTTCATTTTAATATTGCAAATATGTTTTATTTACTGTAGTAATTTTGGTTCATTTTCTCTTAAAACATATAATTGTTCTATTTGAGGTCAAAATATTTTAGTTCATTGTTTATGGTGGTTATAATATTTTTGTTTCTTACATCAACTTACATGTATATAGAGGTGGATTTCTTCTAATTACAAATTATTATGAGCTAGTTAAGGCTAAACGACACCATAACATGCGATCAGAGTAGAGTTATATTATAACTAAGAGACTAATGCTATAACTATTAGACTGTAATGAATGTCAAAAATAATTTCATGAGTGCCTATCAAGGCAGGATTAAACAAGTTTAAGAACTTGTTTGTAGACGAGTTAATTCCATTGCGTTATTCGACACTTGTGACATTATTATTTGATCTTCACCAAAGTCAATTATATATATACGTATTATTACAAAGATGTTGTTATGTATTAACATATTTAAGACCTTTTTTATTTGGATTGTTTCTTTTATATCTTTACATTGAAGATAATATGATGGCGTCATTTCCTAAAGTCAAAATATATTGTCTATCTTTACCGAGTGAAGATTTGAGAATTATTTATTTGGGGAGGCTTGATAAAACACCGCTACCTATAGAAAAATAAATCTCATTCAGACTTTCCTTTAAAATCTGAATTTTGATTTATACAAGTCACAATGAGAGCTGTTTGTTTAAATATATTTTCCTTTTATTTTCAGCATATATAAAGACAAATATCTTAATCTCAAATAATATATAGGACGTGAATATGAAGCACACTTAAACGGATTAGACAATATTTATCTAATTCAGAAGTAGTTATACTTTGAAATATTCATATAAATTTAAAATTCAACAACAACAAAAGCGTTTACAATTACAGTGAATGAAAAATTCTGAAAAGTCAGTCCGAAAATGATTAATTTAGAATTTAATAATCTTGCAGTTAACTCCTTCCATAATAGATCAATGAATTTTGATCTAAAATATGGTATCCTTTTGTTTCAAACAACTTCGAAAATAATACTATTATGGACTGCTACACATGTAGTAATGGAAACATCATGATTCGAAACCCTTTGTACAATTTTTTAGAGGGATTTCGTCCGAGGGAAGCAACCTTTCCAATGGTTGTCAAATTTAGATGTAACCAAAATAAGTGTCACATAATTGTTTTACTATCCTTTAAACAATTTACAATATTTGCAAAAAGAGATTGTTGATTTCGACATTAAGGGTTTTGATTTTAAAACAAAAACAAAAACAAGTTGACACCATTAGCTAAATATTATTGAAATGCCAGTTTTATCATTTCTTACGGTTGACTTCAGCATTTAACGTCCATATTTGTTTTGACAAGACGACTTATTTAGATTCTTGTCATTTTCTGAGACAAATTAAAAGTTATTCAGAGTGACAATAGGTTATCATTCGGTTATTTTTTTTATTTTTTATATGATTTCAAGAAATCATCACGATTATCTTCTGGTCAGGACTTTTATTTGACTCAATCAAATTTGTCAAATATTTATACAATAGTAAATGACATTGAAGGCAATATAACAAAATCTGGACTGCCCAAGGGTTGTGATATGGACCAGGAAAACTGATATGGCCCGAGCCGAAGGCGAGGGTCATATCAGTTTCCTGGTCCATATCACATCCCGAGGGCATCCCAAATTTTGTGATATTGCCAATAATGTCATTCACTATTGTATTTATTGCATTGAAGAAAAATTAATCTATATTATACAAAAAAGCTGGTGTTATATTCAACAATAGCAATTAACAAATAATGATATATGTAAAACAAGAAAATGGATTTATTTTTACAGCCAAAGTTACTTTAATTTCAAAAGTGTCTTCCTCTGCAGCTGAACTTTGATGTTTTATCATCTAACAAAAAAGAAAGAAAGAAAAGATCTTTACAAATACGGGCACTCATTTAAACTGTTTTCCATTGAATTAACTTCAAGTTGTCATTTTTAGACATGTGTGAAATAATGTTACCGTACCTAATCCAAAGCATTGAAATAAAATGTGAATTGTTGTTTGTTTCCATTGCTTGATTGACGTAAAAGTTTCAATACATTTTATAAAAGGGAAATCAACTCAAATCTGGCGGTCCGTTTTCCAGCTGATATTGACCGTCATTATCAAAAAATCGACCCGGCGCTTTCCATACGCTATAATTCTACATGTCAGCTGATCAGTACTAACCTAATGAAATCTAAGAATTTTAAACTGATATGCAATAAATCTAAATAAAGTATTAATATTACATTAATTTTCCAATTACAGAATTTGGTACGACTGGAGGTTTGATGATGAAATGGCCAGATTGGGATGCGAGGTCCATTCATTTGACCCAAGGTGTCGGTCTTTTAGTTTGTTTTACAGGCATATTTATCTATTCATTTATTGGAGCAAAAGTGCCAAGAGCCGAAATCAAAGAGCAGAAAAAAACACAACAACATCATAAAAACAAAAGAC
>MJUU01047661.1:50825-72952 GCA_002080025.1 Modiolus philippinarum | reverse complement strand
CCCCCCCCCCCCCATTCCCAACCCAACCTATCCAAACTGCGATGTAACATGTCATACAATTTTTCGAAACATTACATTTTCTTAATCATAAAATAATTATGTATGTAACTGATTGTACTCTAGCGAAACTGAAAAAACATTACGGTTGTAAGTCGTGATTTCAGTACATGAAAATTAAAAAATGCCTTAATTTCATTTTATTAGGATTATAGAACTTTTGTATTTCTATAGATACTTTATCAATATAGGTCTACTTGAAACACCCTTCAAGAGTCTTTTGATTCATTTTTGGACTAGTTTATACTCTCTAAGATCAGCGTGAAGCGTGGTTATTAATGTCAAGGGAAAATGGATTGCATAATTTAAATTTCAAAGCAAAAAAAAACTTGCAGAGACAAATAAAAAAAGAGAAAATGTTTGCATTGCATAAATAAATATATTCAAAGTTCCCTCCGATTAAAGAGCTTTATCTTGATGATCGTTTAGTCACCTAAAAACAGGCAGAAAAATAATGGCCCTAAAAATTTGCTTATTATAACTAACAAATCATTTCTGAGGGAAATATGTCAAATGTGGCTCAAACTCCTTTGCTGTGATAAAAGTTGCAATGAAAATAATGACCCTCAATGGTTATATGGGTTTATGTATTATAAATTTATTGTCAACTTAAGGCTCGAAAATTTCATAGCTATGGTAAAATTTGATAAATAATGCTGACCGTATATTTTCATTTGTAAGTTGGTTGGTTCATAAGATGTCATTCTGACCTTTCACAGCCGTGGAAATAATTATGATCATTTATTGCTATCTGTGATTAGGCAGGGTCATAAAATATCATTCTGACCTTATTCTTACAGATTTCATGGTTGTGGAAATAGTTGCGAGTTATAATATTTGACAATTTATAGCTATTTGTGGTCAGGTTCGGTCATAAAATGTCATTCTGACCTTACAGATTACATGGCTATGGAAGTAGTTGTGATTAATAAGTATGATCATTTATTTCTATCTGTGGTTTGGTAGGGTCATTAAAATGTCATTTTGACCTTATGCTTTCAGATTTCAGGGCTGTAGAAATATTCAGACCTTACAGATTTCATGGCGATGGAAATAGTTGTGATTAATAATTATGATCATTTATTGCTATCTGTGGTTAGGTAGGGTCATAAAATGTCAGTCTGACCTTATGCTTTCAGATTTCAGGGCTGTGGAAATAGTTGCGATTAATAATTCTAATGTTGTTTGTCATTAATCCTGTTTTCTGATTGGTCAATACTATAATTTTTAAGGTATAGATTACACGGTTGACATTCCTGAAATTGACACGATTCCTACGCGTTTGTTAATGAAATAAAATGTGGCAATACACATCGCTTCAACTTCTGTGTTTGATTGTAAACTTTCGGCCCGTGGTGACACATGCTGAAAGCGAGCAACAAAATCCCACATAACGACGAAGAAAGTAACAAGTGTCTTCTTCCATTGATCGGACAGAAATATTTAAGAAGCAAATTTCGTTGACCGTCGTGCAGACGACAGCGCTCATGCTACAATCAATTCAAATGTTATCTCCAATCACAAAAGACATTGCAAGCAAAAGGCTTACCAAAAAGTTTCATTGACATCCTCAATCGTTTCCAAAATATAAATCGGCTGTGTGGCATCCAACAAATGTCCAGAGTTAAAAATATCAAATTAAAAATTAACCAACGAACATTTCCCAGACGTTCAGCCCTGAAACTCCAGATACGTCATTCAAATAAAATGATAGTAATGTGTAAGTATCAGTGAAATGATCCATTTGATTTCATGGTGCAATTTAATGTCCTTTGGAATACAGAAAATTCTATTTCACACGAATCGTGTAGCCATCTCCGAGACCAAATGTACAAGTGATGGATTACCACGTTTTGACAAGTAACCAATCGTCTGTTCAGCTGTTCATAAATACATTCAACAGAAAACAACTCACATGGGATTGATACGCTACCATATTTCCAAATCCGGCTATCCTCGTTAAATTGCAAATATCCTTTTACTCTGACTGACAGTCGGAATCCTCGTTTATCGGCGCCACAGAAGTTGAAGCGATGTGTATTGCCACATTTTATTTCCGCTAACGCGTCGCCAGTAAACTCAATTTGCGACCATAAAATCCCCAACTGATGCCTCCAAATCTTCATTACAATACAGTTATCTCCTAATTATGGTCATTTATGGCTATTTGTGGTCAGATGGGGTCATCAAATGTCATTTTGACCTTATGCTTGCATATTTCATGACTTAGGAAATAGTTGCGAGTAATAATATATGACCATTTATGATTATCTGTGGTCAGGTTGGGTCATAAAATGTCATCTTGACCTTATGCTTTCAGATTTCAAGGCTGTGGAAATAGTTGCGTTGTTCCATTGCTGTGTTTTACCATGTATTTGTAGAGATTTTGTCTCATTTGCATTTACTCCATATCCCTTCATTGTTAATTTGCGATTAATAATTATCATCATTTATGGCTATCTGTTGTCAGGTTGGGTCATAAAATGGCCTTCTGACCTTGTGCTTGCATATTTCATGACTGAGGAAATAGTTGTGAGTTATAATATATGACCATTTATGACTATCTGTGGTCAGGATGGGTCATAAAATGTCATTTTAACCTTATGCATACAGATTTCTTCTGACCATTCAGGTTCAATGTTGGTTGGTTGGTTACAATGTCCTTAGCTATTCATCAAATCAGTAATAACCTTACAAGTTAAAGGCTTTCAAGGAAATAGAAACATATAAAAATGTTTAATTCATTTAAGATTGATTTCAATTATTAAAATTATAAAACTTATCATAATTTTTTCTCCACATGAAAACTACAAACAATTTGTTGAGTTTTACTCAATTTTTCCTACATAGGGTCAACCCCTGACCTGAAACCCCTCCCCCCATACACACACACACATACACAAGTAAAAATGCATATATGCCGCCCCGTCGATGTGTTTCTGCCGACTGGTTGTTTATAAGTGCATACTTTTTTTCAATAAAAGTTATGTATCAATGTTAAAAATTGATTTTCTGAAAAACTCAGTTGATCCCCGTCAACTTTTCGTCTCGTATTGGTTTGTCACGTTTTTTTTCATAGCATAAACATTTGATTCATATAATCCTATACTAACGTAAATTTCTATATAGAAAGCATATTTTTAGTATTTCCGTTCTACGTCGCATACTTTTAAGTTTCATAGACTTTAAAATCTCATAAACCTACGTATGAAACCTGCAAGTACATGACAAAAAACTGGAACCGGAACTAGCAGTTTTAATAGACTTTAAAATCTCATACGACAACGTAACATACATGCCTTACGTAAAACTGGATATCGACGGGATATTCTATGTCAATCCGTTAAATTGCCTTTGGATTCCAGTGACCTGTAGATTTTACACATATACTGGAATCTCACTGATACTGCCGATGTCTACTGAAATACATAACAAAATACCGAAGTTAACTGTAATTTTAGATTTTGCATATGCGACGACTCTTTACCTAATCAGTAGCGCGGCAGTGTATTACCAGCAGACCAGCTTGCTTGAGCTAGCCGGCAGTATAGCGGCGGAACTCTTTGCCCAGTCTTTCTAAATTACGTTTTGACATATTCTTTCTTTTTTTCAAGATAGTGGTCGAAGAGTTAGTAGTCTACCTGTTTTGGGGTTTTATTCGTATATTTATTATACTATAAAGAAACGGATAGAGAAAGTGGAGGTTTGGGGATCCATAAACTGGTTAACCCTACCGCTGGCCTTTGCTAGTGCCATTACAAAGTCCGGTTATCAAAAGTTTCTATCGTTATTCGCGTTTGTCTGTAGTCTTGTTATGTGTTTTTTTCTAGTGCGGTTCCACTGTGGATTGAGGCATATGATTGCGATTTTCGGTAATTGTAGGTGTTAACTGTTATCTTGACTTTATTTTCATGATAACATGTATTATTTTTAAAGAAATGCATAAAATGACTAAAAAGAAATTTAACAATAATAAAATGAAAAGCACATATGGATATCTTGTCCATTGAAGTTATACAATTTTGAAGGGGTAGGGGTATTTTTTTCTATATTTATGAGTGATTGGGGATTTTACTCAATTTTGTTGGATAGGTATATAAAAATGGACCTGTAGCACTATTACGTGAAGGTTTTGCTCATGTTTTATTTATCCTTTTACACATGCTTTGTCATTTTGCCCCTTTGACTTTTGCTCTTGACAGTTCCGTTCGGCAATTTTGCTATTACCTACATTTGGTATAAAAAGATCATGTTTCAATCATCCGGTATATATATATATAATTGGAGATCACAGTGATTGTAATCGACAGACTGCCAAGATGCAGTCCGTGACAAATTATTAGTCGATTGCATGGTGTTAAGTAATTAAATGGTGCATCGTCTGTCAAGAGCTGTATTTTTGTAACTTCATCTTTAAACAACAGCAGCAAAAACAGTAGCGATAAATCCAATGAGGAAAATAAACAAAATATCAGTGCTTGCTGTCTTTTTAATATGTTTGATCAGTATTGCCCTGCGTTTCACAACCTTTGTGAACAAAGGTAAGTATACTAATTAGGTTGATCGATGGCATTCCGCCATTTTGTTTCTTGCTTTGATAGGTATTTTTCATTATAAAGATATACAAACATTTTAAAATTTGGACAAATCTTTAAAATATCTCGCTTAAAACTCAAATAACAGGCCCATTTCTCTAAGTCAAGCATTCATTTTGGACGAAAAATTAAGAATAGTATTTATACAGTTAAATTCTTTGAAATGAAAATCTTAACAAGGGGGGTAATTTCAAAAAAAAAATATTTTATAAAAAAATCACTCAGCAAATTTTGATTTTGTGAAATAATAAGGCCCTTGACCCCATCTTTCTTTTTGTTTTTAGACAGTTCAATACAAGGGCTAGCAATATATAAAATTAATCAAAATTCTCATGGATGTAACTTGAATAATTTTTTAAAAATGGTAATTTTCCTTAATATTTCAACATAAAATTCTAGATTTTCGGCGCAAGATTGTGAGCTTATATGGTCCGTACCCCCAATTTTTGTTTTATTTTTTTGGAAGTGCATTTTTTTAAGTTTATTTCTGCAAACGATTGAGAAATTCTGATGGATTTCGCTTAGTCAGCAAAACCACCTTAAGACTTTGCTATTGTTCATGTAAATGGCCTGGTGCTATACCAATTTATTATTTGATGATAAAATAAAATCTCAAAAACTATATCGGGATGGAAGTATGACGTCCTAAAATTAAAACATTTATTTAGATATGATGATATTGTTTGAAAGGGAAATATTACTTTGAATTGCTTAAACTTAATGACAAAATTTCTTATTTTAGTTTGCAATTTGAGTACAATGCTTTGCCAACGATAGTCATTTAAAAAAAAAAAGATAATGCCACAAATGTTTCTCATCAAACAACTCAGTTTAGACTTACTTCAAGGAGTTTACAAAGGTTTCAATTTAGACTGGTTGTCAGTACGTCCTGTATTTGATTTCTTGGCTATAAATTTATATTTTAGAATCAAATTAAGTAAAATATCGATGGGAAAAAACATGTCAAGAATTAAAAAAAAAATAAAGTCCAGAGGCACGGCTAAGATGAGAACACGATATTTCAAAATTACACACTATTTCAAAACTACACACTACACTCAAATATCACAAACATAACGAAAAAAATTAAGGCACTCGCTATATAAACTCAGCAAAACGGAGTGTGATATCCTTGATGGGTTGATTAGCAACAAACAAAAAGATAAATTGGATATCCGATTTAATCCTGCTTACAAAACTATTACTAAAATTTGAATACATTTTATACCAGAATATATAATTTGTATCAATGTTACATGTTTATATAGCACTTAGGAAAATTTTAACCTTTATTTGGTTACAGGGAAACATTGATAAGGGGCTTTGATGAACTCCTTTTCACTTTTTTGTCTGTCCATTCCTATAAATGTTATCGTGAATGTGGTAAAACAGAAATATCTTTGAAATGTTAAGTATTAAAGATTATCGAATTCCTAACGGTACTGGGTTTAAAGTCGCCAGATAATTACCTCGTGTTTGTGTTATTGTTTTGCAGCTACCTTTGTATATACTTTCTTTGCTTTCTTAAATTTTAACCAATCACTTGTTTTTCAGGGGCTATTGACTGCCCACTGATATTAATAAATAAAGAAAAATATTCAAGTCAGGATATTTCCATACACTGGCCGCATACTCGAATTCATTGATAACAAATGGACAAAAGTATGTTTAGAACACAATTAGGTTAAGATTCATTATATCTTGTTTTTATAAACGGGTCCAGACAAGTTAAAACTACGTAATGATATGCAAATAGATCAATTTGAACTCCTTAAAAAGACTTTAGGTACATCAACAACCCTGACGCAAAAGGGGCGAATGCAAATCGTGCCGGAATGTCAAGTGGTAGTTAAAATGTATTTTTTTAAGAAGCGAACTATAGTTCTCTGTAAAAAGTATTATGGTAAGTTGTGCAACTTGACCAAATGTTTGAACTCTGTGCAGGGCTTGAGAAACAGTTAGAGTTTATTGAGAAGTTAAAATTCCTAAAACACACGAGTTTTGAATTGTATTTACTCTGTATATATACTAGACAAAAAAAAAAAGAAACGTTACACTTCCGTGTATTTGCAACGGACTTGGAATTTGGTGTTTCATATCTTTTTCATATAGAAGCGACAGGAAATTTTCACAGAATGTTTGTTTAAATTAATTTTCAGTTTTTGAGATTTCAAAAAGTGCTTTTTTACCCCCCAATCGAAAAACATTAATTGGAACAGAAATTGACAAACATAAATATTACCTCGTAAAAATTGAACCCTTTACAAAGTAAAATAACAAAATAACGCACATTTCAAAAATGTATTGCTCATTTTGATTCGATTTTTGTGACAAACGTTTTCCAGTCTTCCAAACTGAAGTTGCCAATAAAACATTGCAAATGCCTGCAAAATGAAGAAAACGCTTGGATGGTTTCCTTTTTAACACACAAATTAAAATTTTCTAAAAGAATATAGTCACAGATACGTACAAATTAAAATAGACAATATTGAAGGAGTGTAACGTTTCTTTTTTTTTTTTGGTCAGTATATATATTTTTTATATTTTTTATTATTTATTATGTTTTTAGACTTTCCCTTACTGCTATGTTACGCTTCAACATATTCATCGGCATAAGCTTAAGGAGGTTTGCTCCTCGTGTTTTGGGATTTTTGTCAGATTTTTGGAATCCTCTGGTTTTATCCATCTTAACGCATTATAATTTTTTGCCCATTGACCCCCTTATTTTTCTCTATAATTTCATTTTATACATCTTTGTGATCGTTCTGTAAAAATGTCATTGAATTCTACTTATTCTGTCACATTCATTCATGGTCAGACCTTGTTAATGTTATTCCTATGAAAAATCAGAGGAGTTCGGTTTCCCGCCAATTTTTCAATCACTTAAATCTCAAAAACTAGATCATCAACCTATCAATTTTTTCCAATAAAAGTGTTTCTTTTTTGATTTTCTAACAAAAAATCATGATTATTGGAAATCCTATTTATTTTCAAATGGAGTAGCGAACCCCCTTAAAAGTATATTATAAACAAGGCCTACAAAGATACGAATAACTATCTTGAGATTGATGCTTACTAATAATGATGCAATATAATATCATGCAAGTGAAGAAGGGGATTTTAAACTGGGCACTACTAGTGTACCATGAAATATATCGGCAAACGAATACCGAAACAAAAACGAGGAAAGGGAGAATTGTAAAATAATATATCAAAAATCAAGGCAACTCATGTTCAACACGAATTGAGACAGTATGACAAAGACAAAACAAAAATGAACAGAACGCCACATAACTAAAGCACTAGCGGTGTGAACCCCTACAAAAACTAAGATATCATCAGGTGCTCCGGAAGGGTAAGCATGATCTGCTCCAGGCATGGCACCCATCACAATGCCAGTGAAAAAGTCTGGTTTTGTCTCAATCAGTGTTAGTCAGTCCGTTAATAAGCTCTGGATCTACCATAGAATATTTTTTTCTCATAGAAACATTGTAGCAGTCTGTCAAATCTAGGTGACGACCCGAAACTTCTGTAATGACAATTGCAGTGCTTGACCATACCCTTGATGTTTTTGAGATAGTTATTTCGCTCTGTTGACAAAATCGTTTTTCTAACTACAGATACGGCAATAAAGAATAAGTTGTGAAATATACATGTAATATTCTGGAGATGATGGACTATTACTGCTAAAAAAACGGAAAATTCACTATCGGAAAGTCGAAATCATCACGCTTGTCAAAAAGTTTTTGTTTTCAGAATTCCAAAGTTGTCAATGTACAGGTATATGTCTTTTTTTAATTATTTTTTATTTTTCTATAAATGTTTTTTTATTTTAATTTTTTTTTTAGTTATTTGTTTTCTGTTTGCTTATATTCTTTTTAGGTTATTGACGATGGCCAACTTAAATCAGACGTCCAATAATAGATGATTTGGAAAATAATGCTTTAATCTTTGTTTTGATCAAAATCTACAGTAGGAAATCATTAGATTCCAAATTTAAAACACCTGGTGCACAATGACATTATAAATTGACGATTGTAAGAAAGTTTCATTGTTTTTCATTTAAGGTGTCTTCAGGGTATTTTTTCCTATTATAGAATTTTGTGCATTTTGCAAACTGGAAATTTCAGGATTTTACATAGAAATGCTAAGGAAAATGGGTTTATGAGGGGATAGCTTTAAAAAAATTATTATAGATGTTGTTCATACTTTGCACGTGTTTTGAAATCATTATGTTATTTACATATAAAAAAAAATAGGAGTCACCGTTGAAATTGGAAAATAAATTGCGAAATGTTTATTTTTCTAGTAATATCTATGTTAAATTCTTCTATCAAATTATCTTCCTTGCATAATTTCTGTGTTATCTTAATCCAGCAACAGATTTAAAGTTTTTGTGTTTTAGTTCACATTTTTGTAATCAAAATGCTGTAAAAGTGATAAGGAAAAATAATTTTAAATACTTCGGAGCTTTCTTTACATTTTCGATAGTATTTTTTTAATGTTTTATAGAATGTAACCTAAATGAAGAAGTATTACACAAAAATGGCGGAAAAATACCACTGCGACACCTTAAGAGTCTATTAGGAGTTAAAGCCATACAATGTGTACCACTATGGCGGACGAACGGACGGACCGACTAACAAATGGACCCTCCAATATTTATATAATGGCCCTCGAGTATAATAAATAACATAAGAAACTAACATATGTCACTTAAACTAGAAGTAACATTTTTCGAAAACTTTTTGATTAGGGATAGAAAATTAAACTACGACGATATATTTAGTGACTCTTAATTTCTATTTCATGTTTAAAGATGAAGAACAACAATAAAAGCGTTGTTCCTTTGCTTGTATTTTATCATGTATTTGTAGAGACTTTGTCTCATGTGCATTTACTCAATATCCTTTTATTCACCAATTAAAAAAGTGTAACCTACTTTTCTTGTAAATTCACAAACATACTTTTTTTCTTTCATTTCAAAAATGAAGCTTTTTTATTTTCAATGTAGCTCTTTTGAAAAAAAGACAAAATCTTGTCACTTTTGAATAGTCCGACGAAAGTCTTATCAAATGCCATAAAATTATTGGAGATGAAAACAGATCTAACTAGATTTGCAATTGCAAGCAATAGCCGATGTTACCCCAGATCCCCAATTCGATGATTCCACATTGTTCGCAGCCTCAAAATCTACCTAGAAATCAATTTTCGTTGATTTCCGACAATGTTGAAATTTTGACGTATTTCAGCGGCCATTTTGAAAAAAAAAATTCATGGAGAGCACAACTTCTTAAGGTGATCTAACTTCTTGCCAAGTTTCATTTAATTACATCAAGCCGTCTCAAAATGACGGCGCGGACAAAATTATTGGAATAATAATAATAATAATAATAATAATAATAATCAGAAGAAACGTGGTCTTGGGTGACATAATTAAAAATTACCGAAGTGAAAATATTTTGTATTATATTTTATATTATCGGTAATTTGTATGATATTCTTTTGATCTACAGAGACTGATATTCACAGTATCACCAAACTGGACACTATCACGAAAATATCGGGTCACTGTGAAGACGTCACGTGTCGGTTGCTATGCTGACGTCATATTTTGCACTTTTTGTCGTGTTCATACGCGTAATACGTTGAACGTAGAATACATATAAATTTTTGTAATAAACAAAAGATTAACTGTGCTAAAATAAAAAAATTAAGCTTATTTCAATTTTTTTATAGAGTCGTATTTATCATTTTGTGAATTACCGATAAAAGTAATATAGGACATTCTGGTTTTGATACTGACTTTATCACGGCGTAACGCATCAAGCTCGCCCTAACGGGCTCACTTAATTCTGGCCGTGATAAAGTCCGTATCAAAAACAAAATGTCCTATATTCCATATTTATTAATTCTTAAATTATTGTTGTTTGGGGAATACAACGGTATGTTTTTTCTTTTCTGAATCCTTTTTACTTAAGATCTTCCGAGTCTATTTGTTTTTATACTGTTGTAGTCTTCGGATTATATATTTCTTCAATTCTTATTAACGTGCATAGTGACTGACAAATGTCGACGTGACATGTAATGAGTTTTGAAACTGCCATTCACAAATTCTATCAGAAGTATACACATTATAATATGAAATTATTGACTCTGTCACCAGATCAAATAAAATCAGTTGTGAATAAATCTGGCGTGAAATTAAACCAAACGGGCATCATAATATGAAAAAATAAAAAAAAAAGAAAGAAAGATTTATTCTAGATAATGTGACTTGGAGTACAATTGACAGCTGAAACAATATATATTAGTTTCTTTTCGATTTGATGTTCTTAAATTTTTTTGTTTTATTTAAGCAGCACAATTTCTACGGAGAAATTCTTCTGTTTTTATTTTTTTATTTTTTTTTTTTGCAAATTTTTGTTGTGTTCGTGTTAACACTTACGATTTTTCTTCTCTTTATTTTTTTTTGTTTNTTTTTTTTTTTTTTTTTTTTTTTTTTTTTTTCATCTTGTTCTTTTCCTCTCTTTTGTTTTAAGTTGTAGTTTTTTCTTACTTTGTTACATTTACAAAATGTATTGATTTGTCTTTTTCATTTTTCTATATTTAGTCTTGAAAAAAATATCTTTGGGTTCTGTTTATTTTTTATGTATCTGTTTTTTCAATTTTTCGTCTTAATTTAATTGTAATTATATTTTCGGAAAATGTATGTTTTGCTTGTTGGTTTTCATTCGTTTTTATGTAGTGATAGCAAAATGCAAGAGAGATATTATGGCAGAACAATTTTATTCTCAGTTTTCTATATCAGATAATATGTCATTCGAGGAGAATTTTCCAATTCCAAACAGTCCAACGCCAAAAATAGCAGCTTAGTTCAGTAACCATGAAATACTATCACAGATAAATTCCATAAACAAGCTTCCAAGAAAATCTTACACATTTGACCTGCCGGTGACAATTACTGAGATATGTTACTTGCTACCGAGTCAGTTTCCACATATTGTCATTTCGACAAATTATGTATCTCCAGTGCGGATTAAATCACTTCAATCGGAAGACCATTAACCAAAATATGTTTGAAAATTGAAAGGGCACATTAAACTTCTTTATAAAATTGTACAACTATCAGTAGACCGCGGAATGGAAATCAATGTCAAACAGACACAATATACATCAAACAAACCCACATAAAAAAATCCATAGACCCCTGTTTCATAGTTGATGGAAACAAGCTTTAAATGAGACTCATTATGTTCACTAAAACATTAAATTTGTGTAAGAAATACTATGGAAGACAACCAGGTGCTACGAACAAAACATGATAAATAGGTCGTACAATTGGAGTATAACTCACCAAAAGAACATATATATTATTATTTTGTGGAATATAACTTAGAATAAAAGATTATTTTTATTCTCTTAAATTTATTATCACCTTTAGCAATACTCGATTTTAATTCCACTCTTGAAACTAACGAACGAATCAGAACAAAATAAAGAGAACTTCCCATTGATAGAATTGAGCCATAAATGATCATGTGAAGAAAGTCAAACAAAAAGAACATTTACACATTAAGGGAGTAGGAGTGTCAGAAATTTTTTAGAATTAAAATTCTGACCTTTTGTTTTGAAGAGCACTGCTAATGGAACAACTTGAGCAAACAATTTTGAAAATCCATGTCGAAATTTTTGAGATATAAGACGTCAAAATTTTGGCGGGAAACAGATCTCTCTAGAGTTTTCTTTCAATTTGCATAAGATGTATATAGGCCTCTAAATATATCAAATAATAATTGGAAGTTGATTAAATTTTATACACAGTCTATTTTATGTATTTTAAAGTGACTTATGACCAAGAAAATGTGATCCATGTGCAAAACATTTTAGCACTGTTTGAATGGATAAAATCCGAGGATATAGAATGCTTCTGAAATCTGAGGCTCGTACTCCCTTAAGGTGGCTATACACTAATATTCATATCCACGAGATTTTGCTATAAGTCAGAACAAGTGAAGAACAAATCCTACCAGCATGTTATCTGTAATGCAAAGTTTGGGTGACCATACTTTTTTCCTAGAATTGAGGTCAAATTCGATCATTTTTAGCCATTTTGTGACCTAAATATAGAAAGAATACACGGACAATATATCGGAAGGCAATTTTCAGCTTAAATAGAAATGAACCTTTTATCCATGAGATTTTTGTATATTTTTGTAGATAGTTCACGACACGATCTAAATTACCACGAAATACTAGTAATGTATATGTCATCATGCTTTTAACGGAGAAGAGGGAGCTAATTCGCAGCAAAGTGGGGAAAATATGACGTTTCACATCTTTCAGTCAATTATAACGTCACAAAGGAAAAGCCTTTAAATCGGTATTCCGTCCCGAAAATCAAACATAACCCGTATCCGACTCTTTATTTTTCAAAATGGCGATTGATTTGCGCAGCGCAACAGTGTATATATGTACCTTAAGCGATTTCACGCAATCTGCAATTTCAAAATAATCAATACATCGACGAATTTGTGAAAACGAGGCTGAAGAAGATCTGCCAGTTTTAACCACTTTTTGTATGAACTCCAGCGTCACCTTAGATTAAGTGAATAACAAAATAACAAATTAAGTGAAATGATACTATAATGGGAAAGAGTTCATCACTAAGTTTTTCAAATTGCATCGAATACAAAAAAAAAAGAAAAAAAAAGTGAAAGTCATGGCGTCAAAATGAAAACGTCAAAACTACAGACTTCGACCTTATCACCAATAACGCATTGATTTAATCAACTAATAATGAAAATTCATTTCCAACCATCATTGACCTAATGTGAAATCCTCAAAATTTGTTTGACCACTGCTTCTAAAAATGTTTCTCATTAGCAACGATCAAAGCTAGTCTTAGCAAATATGCAATTAACGAATAGAAATTGGTCTTCTCCGAAGTATGCAACAGTAAATTTAGTCCATTCGACCCTATAAGAAAATATATTGAAAATCATAGTAGGTGGATGTTTCTTTTGTTGATTAGTATATAACGCAGAATGATAAAAACCTCTATGCCATGCCGTTTGCAGTTGTTGAAAAATTAATGTTATGAGAAAAAAAATTCACTGTGACTGAACAAAAAAGAACACGTCAAGGTCTCATGAAATAATCATAGGGTAGCTCTTGATATATATATCCTACATGATAAGGTTTCTGATAAACCCGATCGAATGGAAGTTTCCACTTCTTTGGACGTCGCACTGTGTTAAAAAGTGCCCGGTTAAACAGAACAAATAGTTGAATATAAAATCACACATTACAACAACAACAGCATATGAACAGAGAGAAAACAGAGATAAATACATGAAGTGGGGTGCGGATATAACGTTTTATAAAATTAAATGGGAGCCGTCATAAAAGCTCTTCTTCATTTACTTAGAACTTGTGTCAAGTCTGCTCTTAACTCATGTCTGATCTAGAATCGTGACTGCTTGGACCTCTCATTGTCCTAGAAATATAATCCTGACTCTGATAAGCCATTGTCATAGAATCATTACCGTTCTGTTCAGTGGCATGACCGCTCTGACCTGTTCTATAAATGACTGCTCTTATCTATTCGATAAATGGCCGCTCCAAGTTTTCCTATTCTAGCTAAACCCGTTCTCGGACCTGCTCCTGTCAGAAACCCAACTTTATATGAATATGTCACTCTGAGCGACTAGCGACGGGTAGCATATCTCCATAAAGTGTAACCCCGTGGTAAAAAAAACATATGGCCTCTGTTAATTATTTCGAATATAAAATGACACTCACAAGGTTCCGATTAGGAGAATTCCTCGTAGAACACGACGATGCAACAACGTCATTGTTGACCAATAGCTGGTGTGAGACAATGCAAAAACTAGAAAGAAGCGTCATTTGTAAATGACATTACTAATGGGTATATATTGTTTTACCACATGTTTGGAATCAAAGTGTTTGAAGGTCGTTATATCAGATTTTTTTTTTTTTAATTCGCGTGATATCGTTTCGTGTTTTCAATTAAAATATGAATATCTTTGTACATTGATATTGTTTTTTTTTTCATTTTATACGAAAAAAAGAAAATGGGGTAAATGCCAATAGATAACATACCATGTCATGGTGCAAAAAAATGAAAACCATTAAAGATTTTGATTTTGAATTATTTAAAAAAATACAAATGATTTTTTTTTAAGTTTAAAAGAGAAGAGCCAACAGAAAAAAACCCCTGTTCAAGAATCAACGACTTCTTCCATTTTATTTGATCTATACGCAAGGCTCTTTGAATTAATGTGTTGTTTCTTACATTCATACATGTACTTAATAACAATAACAGAAACAGTTTTTTGTAGAGTTTTCGCTGATCTTCAGTCACAGAAACCACAGACAAGCCAACAACTTTAACATGTCTATGAAACGAATTCCACAGGAAAACTCAAAGTTATTAGACAGAAACAAAGACTGGTATAGGGCTTTGCAGGAAATAGTGAAGTGAGTATAATAATTTAATTTGAAATCTTGGATGCATTTGAACTTTACAAATATTCACAAAAGAACGGCAATTTTGAATCGTTATATAAAACGACTGAGAACGTATGAAAATGTTATAGTCAGTCTACTAAACACATGATTCTAATTTTTATCTAGCTTCAGTGCAATTCAATTATCAAATATAAGACATCTGAAAAAATATATGGAGAGTAGATGTAAATTAGATACAACAATACTTGATAAATCATAGAGAAAATCATGCTCAAAGTTGTCCTTGTCTGTGATAACTTAAATTGAAATCCCATAGTCTCTGTGTGTGATAAGATTTCATGAAAGTGTTAAACGTAATAAATATGAAGCAACGAAATATGGTCTGAAGGTCTCGTTTAATTTTATAAACATCAAGGTACAAAATTGAAACCCGTAAGTCCCAAAAATATATTACTGTTAGACAAGTTAAAAGCTGCATTGTTAGGAAATATAAATTTGGTTTGTACGAAAAGCCGTGAGTGAGTCTACACTATGCATTGCATTGTGAAATAAACAACGGCAGTGGAATACCGAAGGAACAAAGGAGTGAAATTTACAAACACCGAAGTCCAAAGACATGGCCACAACGAGAACACCGAAAAAAAATGACGTTTGACACTGAAAACAATGACGTTTGACACAGAAAAATAAATATAAATAAATATATAATTAAACGATTTTTTCTTGCTGTCCTTTCATATACATTTGGGTTCTAGTGCTGCTGATGAGGAATAAATTTCCGAAATGGCCTTACAGCTCATTAAAATTATTACGGTTGGAGTAAACATATGTGTTATGGTCTCATGTTCATTTACTCCATATCCTTTCGTAAAATACATAAATAGTGAGATAATTAGATTCCATTCTCAATCGTTTCATCATAACGCATTGGGTTTTTATTTAAGATGGCACTGCACATTATCAGTTAAATTTAAAAAAAAACAAACTGATAAAAATAATAAACTACTAAGATTTTATATAGCAAATCTGTCGGGTAGTGCTATTTAAGAAATGGTTTATTTTCAAACTATAGTTTGAATCAAGTTATTTTACTACTTTTAGATTACAGCTTTACATATCATTTGATTCTAATGATGCTGATAAGAGGATACTCCTTGAAACACTAGTACGCGAATATTTTAGTATTTAGTAAAAATTAATAAATGATACGTTCTTAATTAAGCAATCTAAGCTTTGGTACTTTTTATTAAGATTGTTAACATTAGGACGCACAATTCATACCTGTAGGATATGTTTGTACGACATATTTCAAATATGAAGG
Source organism: Modiolus philippinarum (assembly GCA_002080025.1). Classification (NCBI taxonomy): domain Eukaryota; kingdom Metazoa; phylum Mollusca; class Bivalvia; order Mytilida; family Modiolidae; genus Modiolus; species Modiolus philippinarum. The sequence goes on along the minus strand of MJUU01047661.1, from coordinate 56,485 downwards.
AAGCACTTCATTTTAAATTAATATTATTTGTAGAGACCTTCGCGTGAAAGAAAATGACTTTCATTGCAAGTACAAGATAAATGTAGGTAACTGGTTTTACTGTAATACCTACCCATTCCTGATCAACAAGAAGTGCTTAGTGTACTCTTTTGGGTAAGTTATATGTACACGTAAAACAGTTTGCTTCAGTTTATACATAAAAGGGATCTGCAATTTCAACTCATATGCCATGGATAGTTGACAATAAAAGTAACCATTCAAAAAGGTTACAAAATTATGACGTTGAAGGATCATGACGTTCTTTTCTTTTTTTTTTTTCTTCTTTTTTTTTGAAATGTTATTTCGTTCAAAATACAACTGTTTGGTGCCCAGCAGTTTAACAAAATGGACTTTCACACCTTTTTGATCCAATCTAGAGGTGTTGCTATTAGCTAGTACATTAAACAAACACTAATAGCTTTTTGCATGAAAGCAGATCCAAGACCGGGGCATCTTTGCATGAGGCAGATACTCCTTAGTTTTCAAAAGAATTTACATAAATTTAGATATAAGGTTCTAAATGGATTCGGCTTTCGGGTCAGCACCAACATACTGACTACCGAGCTGGTGAATACCCTCAGAGGCTAACAGTCCACCAGCAGAGGCATCGATCCAGTGGTAACAAATAACAAAAAACCGAAATTACTGTAAAATAGGGATGGAATTTTCGGCATTTTGCAATGCTTATTCGTAATCTATTTGTCATGAAACGGATAACTTCATCTTTTACTTTTGATATAAACACATGTTTTAATACGAAGAGTGATTGATTTAATAAATTGATTTAAGCTCTGTCCTTAGCTGATTTTGGCTTTCCATTTAGATCATATTTGGTTATTTGTTCTCTTTCAGTTTTAAACATCTTTGACTTAATGGTCTTCCTAAAGTTTAGATTTTATCAGCACTCAAGAGACATAAGTTGTCGAAATGCGCATATGCAAAATCAAAATTCACAGTAACTTCGGTATTTTGTTATTTAATATTACTTCTTTATTGTAATCATTCCTTTTTGTCATTTCAATCTTGAATTTCATTATTCTTTAAAATGTCCCATGCTAAATGATTTGTTGCTTTATCAGTTCCATGAGATGGATCATGCCAATCAGCTTACTCTTGCGCTTAAAGGAAGTTCGCTCCTCATGTTTTGGGATTTCTGTCAGATTTTTGGAATTCTCTGTTTTTTTTTACATTTAAAAGCATTATAATTTTTTGCTCATGGACCCCTTATTTTTTCCCATAATTTCATTTTATACATTTTTATAGGCATTCTGTAAAAATTGCATTAAATTTTATTTATTCTGTCACATTCATTCGTGGTCAAATGTTGCTAATGCTAATCCTGTGAAAAATCCGAGGAGTTCAGTTTCCCGCCACATTTTCAATCACTTAAATCTAAAAAACGAGATCATAAACCTATCTTTTTTTTCACTCAAATTATTTCTTTTTTTAAATTTCTAACAAAAAATCACATTTATTTGAAATTCTATTTATTTTCGATTAGAGTAGCAAACCCCCTTAATTAGGAGACACATATAAAATAAATAATGACGAAGTAAAATACATTGTTATTTTCTTGTTGTTTACTATAAAACTCTACATCTATCTTTTGTCAGAATTTCACTTTGTTTATTTACATTGTCAGTTTTCATTTTTTCCCAACATTGCCCTTTTTATAACAGCTTTCTATGCCCAAAATGTTTCGATTATACGAGACCAAATGACAAGAGGGTAAAACCAATACTAAGTCTTTTTTAAATTGTAAGTTTCGATATAATCGGTTTTCGGGTCAGTTATGACTACTGGGTTGGTGAATACCCTCGGGGAATAACAGTCAACCAGCAGAGGCTTCATCGGCCATGTGGTAATAGATAATGAAATACGAAGTTACTGTTAATTTGTTATCTGTATATGCGCATTTCGACAACTTATGACTCATCAGTGCAGATCAAACCAAAACGTTGTAAGTCAATTAACCGAAAAACTTGTAAAAGCTGAAGGAGATCAAATAACCAAAAAGGATCTAAACTGATTGAAATGTAGATTTTTAATTAAAAATTAAAACAGTTTAAAGAAAATGCTTTATAAATCTTAGATAGATTAGGACTACATTTTTTAATCAAGAACTGTTATTACCTTGCAATCCCTGTTTAACGTAAAACAATACTTACCTCGATAACGTTATACATCCCAATTAGCAGTAATAATATTTTGTACAATTACAGAATTTGGTACGATTGGAGGTTCGATGATGCAATGGCAAAATTTGGCTGTGAGGTCCATTCATTTGACCCAAGGTAACTGTAAATAAAAACAAATTACAAACATTATAATTTTTTTTCAGTAGAAAGGCCAATGGAATATAAAATTTAATTTTAGATAGCTAACTCATGATATTCTCATCTATTAGATTGCATAAATGAAAAAAATAAGGGATAGGGGTTAAATGTACATGAAAAAAGTGAAGCAAATGGAACAAACTTTTCATTATGATGTTTTCATCTTGAAGTTACAATGAGGCTTCAGCAATGAACAAGGACTCATCGCTTATAACTGTTACTAAATTAATGACCACCCAAAGCACCAGCTTGAGCGAATTCACTTGCTAGATTTTTTTTTTAAATTGATGCACGATATTATCAACGCACATAATATATCGGTCAAATACTCGTATAAGCAATGTCTTCATTGTTTCATGAAATAGAATCCAAATACAATACCAGATATGCACAACTAAAGAATATTCATTGAGTTGATTTAAGATACTATTCATTATTTTAGATGATATGATAAAAAAAGAAAATCGGAAATTAAAAGTATAAATCATTATATCTGCTAGTTTCGTTTCAATGCTGTTGATGTTCATTTTATTTAAATATTTTTTTCGCAGTAATGAACAAAGAAGAAATAGATTATGTATCTTACATATTTCACGAAAGGATATGGAGTAAATGAACATGAGACCATAACACATATGTTAACTCTAACTGCAATAATTTTAATGAGCTGTATGTATATTTTGTATATTTTCTTATACGCTATGTTATGCTTTATACCATTTTTCCCTGTCATTGTCTTCATTCTATGAAAACGGTACTTTACATTTATGCTATTATCTTCCATGTAAAAAATTGATAACACTTTGAATTTTCCCGCATGTTTTCTGTTTCCATGGCAACAGCCACCATTTTAAAATAAAACGGACAACAGCTACAATGGCTGAAATTTATACTTTCGTGCCACAATCTGTCAGGGAACTAAGACAAAAGACAAACGTAGACAACGATAGAAACTCGGCACAGCCGGACATGGTCTGACAGATTGCTTTTTATATAATGTGTCTATAATAATTGACATTTAAGCATGGTTGACACTGCTGAACACAAAAGGTCAACAGGGGTTTGGTTTCATCCAGTAGGAATAACGGGAGAGAACGAAACAACCACGTTCAAACCCAGATTATCAGGGTATGTACGGAAAAATCCAAACCAAACATGGACCATAAAAAGATTACGTACAATAATGGAAGAACTTGGTCATGCCGAGGTAGGTTTCAAAGATTTATTTTTAAACTCATTTTTTCTGGTATTCATGGATTAATTTGTAAGCAATTCTATGACTGCAAAGTTCAGATAGAGGATATTATGATTCTTTATTTTTGTATTGTCACAATTAGTGTATTGTTACATCTAAATTTATCTTTATATTNTATGCCCGGGACCGAATGACACAACTTTGCTTTTCCCTATTCCACCTTCAGATCATACGACAGGCAAACGTTTTGTCCAGATATTAGTTTGGAACTTAGAACCTAGTTCAACAACAGTGTAAGTTTTATAATTATACTTTCATTATATTTGGATGAAGATTAATCCGTTTAACATTACTACACAACAGTTTATTGTGAATATCAGCTCTACACGTTAATTACATAATTTGCTATAAACAGGTTGGGGAAAACCCCAATTGGGGTACTATACCCAAATTGAGGTATAATATCCCAATTGGGGTATATGGTTATACCCAAATTGGGGTATCTGATCAGTTTTATATAGATTATTTTTTCTCTATTCAGTTGCGCGTAAGGAAACATTATACATGAGAAACTTCATGATTGCTGTCATCAAATGACATATCGCTATCTACTTGATGATGCTGCATTTCTCCAGCAGGGGAATTTTAAGGACGTAAAATCATATATTTGATTCTGTCAAAATTAAAGATTATCGCAATTGTAACTGGGTATAATATCAAGGCAAGAGAAATGAGGAGTGTGTGAAAATATAAATTAGATGAACTGAAGTTTAGTTTGTAAAAATAAGCAAAGATATTGAAGATTCAAACACTATTGTTACAGACTACTTTCAGAGTATTTTTAAGACATGGACAAAGAGAGAAAACTCTGAAAGAAATCAAATGACATGTTTATTTGAATATTTCACCCTTCTTAATTTCTTTGATAATCAAACATTTTTTTTCCTAAATCTATCACAGTTTGCTTTATTCGAATGTAGAAAGAGTTTTCTTTTAGATAAGCGGAATAGAACGATTGTTAGCCCCTCAAATCTTATGTTATCTCTAAATCAGAATCACTCGTTTGTAAAATCATAAATCGATCTGCAGAAAATTTGCATTTTCCTTTTCACAACAGAGGTATACCATCCGAAAGCTCTTACCCTATAGATTTATAATTATTATGTTTGATGATGCGCCATTCAACCCCTAAAATATAATTAACAAATAACTGGTAATATACCCCAATTGGGGTATACCCCAATTGGGGTATAACCATATACCCCAATTGGGATATTATACCTCAATTGGGGTATAGTACCCAAATTTGGGTTTTCCCCAACCTGATAAATATCGATTTTAACGGAATGTTCATCTCGCATAGAAACGTACAACTGTTGATTATAATTATATTTACAACTCTCAACTTTTTATGTATTATTTCCGTCTAAAAGAGGAAGATAAACAACCGTTATTCAGTTGCACAATTCGTATAAATATAAAATGTATGGCAAGCAATTAGTGTCATTTAAATACATCCAGATATAATTATGGAACACATATTCCGTGTATTACAGCAATTCAACTGTATTCTTCCGTGACTATACTGGAACTCGATGTTTGATATTACACAGACACCCGTGATATTTGTGTTTATTTATGCAAATTATTGTGTATTTAAATATGTTGATATTCTACTCATAATTACGGTAGCCTAAGATGACTATAAATTCTCATTATTTTGGACACATAACTTATAATTGTTAATTATTGTATTTTTCAGGTTTTTACCAATTGTTCACCGGCTAATTAAAATAGTTGATCCACACTGGGTTTTTATTTTGAATTGTGCCAACGAACTAGGTTAATCTCGCTGAGTCCGGCTCAGTACAGTAAAAACACTTGGTTTCTTACTGTCCCTGTACAGTAAAAACACTAGAACCAGCCTGAGTTCCAGACCTCATTTTGGACCACTGGTAGCACCATTCCTGCTGCAGGCAACACAGTTACAGGACACTGTTCCTTCCTGTTCCCGGACAGAAGACAACACCGTCACTCGACTACGGTAACACCGTTCCTGTTCCAGGCGACAAAGCTACAACTGGATTAAG
>MJUU01047661.1:24114-43429 GCA_002080025.1 Modiolus philippinarum | reverse complement strand
TTGATTATAATTATATTTACAACTCTCAACAAAGTATTTAAAGTTTTTATGTATTATTTCCGTCTAAAAGAGGAAGATAAACAACCGTTATTCAGTTGCACAATTCGTATAAATATAGAATGTATGGCAAGCAACTAGTGTCATTTAAATACATCCAGATATAATAATGGAACACATATTCCGTGTATTACAGCAATTCAACTGTATTCTTCCGTGACTATACCGGAACTCGATGTTTGATATTACACAGACACCCGTGATATTTGTGTTTATTTATGCAAATTATTGTGTATTTAAATATGTTGATATTCTACTCATAATTACGGTAGCCTAAGATGACTATAAATTCTCATTATTTTGGACACATAACTTATGATTGTTAATTATTGTATTTTTCAGGTTTTTACCAATTGTTCACCGGCTAATTAAAATAGTTGATCCACACTGGGTTTTTTTTTTTGAATTGGGCCAACGAACTAGGTTAAGCTCGCTGAGTCCGGCTCAGTACAGTAAAAACACTTGGTTTCTTACTGTCCCCGTACAATTTTTTCAAACGAACTTGATAAGTCCTTAAAGTCGTTTTCGAGATTTATTATTTATTAAATATTTATTTTTAAGTCAGTGATAATATTTTTTGTTTACTCTGGATTGGGATAAAAATTAACATTATAACTTCATGTTAAGTTTATCTTTTGTCCTTGGGACCGTCGAATGCAGTTATCGCCGACATGAAAATGGTCGAGATTATATTGTTTTTCTGCCACCTGCTTTTGAATTGCCTCTCCGTTGAGGACCTGGTCAGTCAATACTGTGATTTTTCAAGAATTGTAATTGACGAGAATTTTGTGGAAACAACGCATTCGTGCTTGATTCAAATGTATACAACACAGTTTCGATCAACATTGATGATAAACAAATACTTAGGAATTGCCTTCTTTTGTTCTCTACTCTTCAAATATGCCAAAAAAATGTTGATGTTATTGAAGTAATTTTTGAGATATAAAGCGTTGAAATCTTCTCAAACTTTAGGTGAATTTGCTAATTCGACTATTTCCAGAAGGAAATTTAGATAAAGTGCATCTTTTTTTGAAATCAGCAAAAACACTGCTTTTTGCTGAAAAATCAGAAATAATAAAATTAGCTTTCATTTAATATGATTTTGTAATAAAACTTTACATGGTTATTTCAAAAGTCCATTTCTTGAATAATTCATTTCACATATTTTGAATTTCATTTTTCATGGTTTCTCCTATTAAATTTTACATATTGTAAGTTTTTCGGTAAGAAATTCAATTAGAACAAAACATATGGGTGTTACGTGCGTGTTTGTTCGTGAAACATTTGAAAAAAAGTATCAAAATCTAATTTCGCCTACATTTCCATGGAAAAGCGTTCTTAACAGTATTCCTTATTTTTCATCGAAATGTTTTACGCTTAAATGTCAAAAGAATTACTTGAAGTAAAACATATATAACGTCTACATCAGCAACAGACTTTGAAAACTAATATTTTCCTAGGGATAACCGTGCAAAGGTTATGCATATCTCTAAAAAAAATGCGTCTAAAGTCACGGAACAATCTGAGTTAGAGACAACGGCAGTAGAATACCGAAGGAACAAATGAGTGGAATTTAATTTAAGGAGATAATATCGAAATAATCCTTCCTGTGGGGTATATGATCATTAGAGTTTAAGTGACACGCACGACTGCATGACACGCAAGACTGCATTTCAGCTTTAATGTTTCAGAAAAGGCCTCATTTCGAAGATTTCCATCTCGTCAGTGGAGCTTGAATCTAAAAATTAGAAAACTGCTGCCAAAATATACTAACTTGAAATGGTGCACAATACTGTAGATGGGTACGAAATTTCCTGCACCTGCTGAGGGATCCCCGGAATTAATTGATCCCGCTGGGGCAGTCAGGAAAAAAATAATGGTGTTTTCTTTGTATCAGATTACTATTAGGGTTCATAATTATATGATTGGTACTTGATAATGATTACAATAGGGAAAATACTTTAATATAAAATAAAAAATGAATAAAGGTTTGGTGAAAGGAACTTTTCTGTAATTGATGCCCGACTAGTTTGACTAAAAAGATATGGTAAAAAGAAGAATTATCAGTATTTTATTCAATAATAATGCCTGCAATCATGCATCTTCCCTAGTCCAGTGTTTGAGGTCCATGTCCTTCCCCTCAAACCCTTGACAGATTTGGCTTATATTTCCCGGGTTGCTTCTCTACATAAGAAGCAAAGTAATTAGACAATAAAATCAATTAAAATTGGTAAAACAGAATTTTATTGAATCGTCTGACTGCATTTGATCAAGAGAAGTAGTCCAAGAAATATATATGAGGTCTGTCCAAATCTCAAGAGGCAGCCCAGGAAATATAAGCCATATCTGTCAAGGGTTTGTGGGTTTGCGGGGAAGGGCATGGACCTCAAACACTTGAATTGGGAAGATGGCAATCATGAAAATTCCTGTAGTTTAAAAAAAATGGTAAAAGGGGGACATTTTCTGCAATCGATATAATATCGATACCCGCAATCATTAACTTCCTGTAATTTATCTTAAAAATAGATGGTAAAAGGAGTGGTTTTACCATGCGATATAAAATTGATTCCTGCAATTTTGAAACTTCCTAAAATTTGACAAAAACATATGACAATAGTTACACTCACGGCATTCTATATAATTTTGATGCCCGCAATAAAGACACTTCCTGAAATTTGAATATTGACTGAAGACATATTGCAAAAGGGACATTTTCCTGCAATTGATATATTATTGATGCACGCAATTAAAAAAATTCCTGCAATTTGACTAAAATATATGGAAAAGGGATGATTTCAGCAATTGATATAATGTCAATGCCTGCAATCATGAATCTTCCTACAATTTTATCAAAACCATATGACAAAAAGGACATTTACAGCAATTGATATAATGTCGTTACCTGCAATCATCAAACATGAAATTGAAGCAAATCACATGGCAAAAAGGGAATTCCTTTATTATATGTAATATCGATTGTCACAACCTCCCTCTTATTTGACATAAAACATGTATTCGATAAAATATTAATTCCTGCAACCATGAAACTTCCTGTAATTTTACCAAAATATATGGCTGAAGGACATTTTCTGCAATCAATATTATATCGATGTCCGCAATTATCATGATATTTTATGTTATTTCAGTAATATATATGGCATAATGGTCGTTTAATGCAATCGATCTAACTTTGATACCCGAAATCACAAAGTGTCAGTTGATTTAAGTAAAACCAGATCGCATAAGGGACTTATTTTTGTTAGATATTAGATCGATGTTCACAGTCTTGAAACGTCACGTAATTTGACTAAAAAAGTGACAATTATGCCCACAATCATCCAACACTCTACGATTTGACTAAAAATGTCGCAAAAGGTACTTTTTGCAATCAATATACCGTTAATGACCAAAACCATGAAAATACCGGTAATTTCTGTGTTCTAGATGCCTGTTATTATACATTTAATTCCTATCATATATAAAAAGGATTTTCTAATTTAATATGCAATAATCTCGTCACAAATATAGCCATTATAATTGATTCTTATGAGACTATTCTAAAGCGTGTATGACCACTTACTGATCTAGTGTATGACCACTTTTATAACAGGTAGAATCAATTACGGCATCTTTTGGTAATGTTCTAGGTATTTTTCTATGACTGCTAAACTGATCCTAAGTTACTTTACAGTTACCTTTGACGAGAGGTTTTGTCAGCACCCAATTGAACATGAAATTTAAGTATAGTTATCTATGCAATTTTTATAAAACTGAAATATTTTGTATAACATTTATAATAGTCCCCAGACCGAATAGCGTATCTGCCCTGGAAAATGAGTTCGCTGTACTCATCCGTATAATAGCATTTTTTTTTCATTGCAAAAGCAATTCATACATTTCTAGTATATGAAACCATCAGTTGATTTTTCGATTTCCCGTGCAGAGCTGTCGAAAGCGCCATTTTTAAAACAGCGCCCATGATTCCAGAAAATTTACCTCACACTTTAAAACTCTATAAAATTTAAAAAGAAACAAAAATCATGTTGTTATAACACGTTATACGTTTGAGAAAAGGATTCACCTTTACACATGTACCTTATTTTTGTGTCTATGACGACCGGAAGTGAGCTCATGAAGCGTGTTTAGTATATTCAAAGCAAATTGACCAAAATCTCATGTTGTTTTTAACTTTTTTAATGCAATGTAAATTAAAAAAAGCGACTGTATTGCCAAATTATACAAAACAAACTAAAACAAAGCAAAAACCTGATTTAAATACGTAAAATCAAACACAAGATACAAAAACAAAGAGAACAATGTACATGGTAAAAAAGACCTGAACGCTAATGCAAGACCTCTCTGGCATGATTATATCTACTTGAATGTTAAACAAGATTGTTACGCGTAGCTATGTCCCCCGCCGCCGCAGTAAAATCGATAAAGTCCCATAACTCAAGTTAAATTTTGCGTATCAAAATGACGGCAAGATATGATCAACTGCATAAGGTGGCAAACAGCTTAGCAAAATTTCAGCTAAATCCCTTAATTGGATTTTGAGGAGATGTGTCGACAAAGTCTTCCTATGTTGTAGTTTGCATTAAGTCGATAAAGTCCCATAACTCCCGTTAAATTTGTCCCATCAAAATGGCAGCATAATATGATCAAGTACATATGGTGGCAAATGTTCAAACTAAATTTTAGCATAATCCGTTCAGTGGTTTCCGAGTAGTTGCGCCCACAAATTTTTCCTAAGCTGTAGCACGCATTTAGTCGATAAAGTCCCATAACTCCTGCAAAATTTGACGAATTAAAATGGTGATGCGATATGATCTTGTACATATGGTGACTAACAATCCTGTAAATTTATCTTGAATTCGGACTAGCAGTTTCTGAGGAGTTGCGTCCACAAGATTTGCCATTGTATAGCAATGTTGAAATAATCAAAGTCCCATAACTCCCACAAAATTTGACGAATCAAAATGGCAATGCGATATGATCTAGTACTAATAGTGACTAACAATCCTATAAAATTTGAATGAATTCTGACCAGCGGTTTTTGAGGAGTTGCGTGACGGACGGACGCATGGACGAAGACCATTACCATGTCCCTCCGTCGTGTTGCGGCGGGGGACAATTAAATCCGAATCAGTCTATAAGGTAAAAGGGAATCCAAAACTCTTGTACCATGTCAGGGTGACAGTCCACAAGGGAGATAGTAAATCATATTATTAATAGTTTTATAATAAAGATATAGTTTGCATGCATTATATTGTACAACCCCATAAAAATATTGATAACATAAATATAAGTATTTCGAAAATTATGGAAAACTATGTACGTATGTACAAAATGACCCTAGGATCGCAATAAATCAAATTTTACAAATACAGCAACCCGTCAATGTGAAAAATTAACCATGCTAGTTTGGATCATTTTTTTTTGTCTGATTCTTCATCAGATGAAAAACTGTTACCACCTACACCATTGTTCTCTTACATGTTGTGACAATTCCAGTCACCTTCAAAAAAACCAGAATTGATTATTTTCGTGACTTGTTAAGGCTTGGTTCAAGCGTCATAAGTATAGTAATCCATCATAACTTTTTCTCCACCCTCAACCATCTGGATTTGATATTTGCAGAATTTGGCTGCAACGAAGGTAGACAAATTTAAGTTAGGTATTCTTCTCGTTTGAAGTGCTGCAACAGAGCGTTCTGGGTTGGGGTAGAGGCTCACTCAGTGACCCCTTTTTGCAGAAAGGTCTTATCGCATTTGGTTTCAATTTGCAGTTGTTGGAGATCCATTGTAAATACGCAGGACATACTGTTTCAAATTATCTGTAATCTCATCTAAGGGTAGTGCAGAAAACTCGGTGAGAGAAGATAATGTCAATAGATTTGATTTGAACAGTTGCAAAGGTCTGACATTTCCTTGTTTTACAAGGCATCTTGTTGAATCGCAACCAGTAATAGCATGGGAGGCAGGCAGAGCTTTACAAAGTTTAGTTTAAGCGTACCTGTAAATGACATGGTCTGGTAGCTTCATCCAATTTTAGACAAATATAACCAAACCTAAACACCAATATCAAATGAAAAGTGGACAAGGAGAACAAGAACATCAGTGTCAGGAGAATGAGCAATAATGCGTTGAAATCCAGATTTTGCAGCAACTGAGGCATCAAATATTATTCGTGTATCCCTGTTTCCACTATCACTGCTAGAAAAATCTATGTTACAGGTACCTTTGAAATCAGCCCCAACAATAGCCGTAGCCGCGAAAAGAACACGAATTTTGACATTTATTCGGTTAGCAACCCTATGCTTGGAATACGACAGTGGAAATAAACGATTCAGTTGCTGTATTTGCCCATGAATATGATGCTATGGCTTCTACTAGTCTGTGCCTTGAATATGATTCTATCCCCATAATGCTTTTATAGCTTTTCTTTTCGTCGATGAAATGGATAACCTGGACTATCGACACCATCCCAATGAAAATATTGATTATATTTATCAAGAAGCTTTTGAAGCTCAAACACCTCGATTTCATGGAATAATGGTTCATCATTTTTAGAATCTAATTTGTAAAATGCATCTTGGAATAGATCGACTTTGTTACAAAATTACGATTTGATGTTTGTCGCTAATACATATGCTTGGTGACATTTGCAGTGGTACTGAGCACCAACAGTAACCAAATCAAATCCATCTGATAAGGACCCCATTGCCACATCATTCAGCACTTGCACCTACATTTTTCAAAGCAACTGGTTTGTAACTTTACTTATGTGGTCTCTGTTTCTAACAAAAATGCCGGAAATGGTACTGAAAAAATACATAGACTTCCAGTCAAAGATGCAGCAGAAGATCGATTAGAAGTACCATCAGGTATATTTGGCTTTTGTCCAAGCGAGTCCGATGACGATATATGGCTCGGACATTTTGATTTGACATTTTTCAATTGCTTGGTAAAAGTTCGATAGAATACACTGTGACGTTGAAGTTCTGCGTAAGTACATTTCGTTTTTCAATGCTACTTCTGAGTTTCCTGAGGAATGAATCATCTTGAATTCTGTCGATTCGGCCATTAGCTAATTGTAGTACCGTAGAAATTCCCTGCTTTGTACAACGATTGTACTTCCTCGACGGGCAGATCCCATGATGCAACAGAACCCACATTTTGATACAATACGTCGCTTCTTTGTCGAAGGTTGCCAGAGTTTACATTTAACCTCTAATCTGTATGAGGAATCCATTACTTCGAAAAGTTTTGTTTTTCGTTATATACAAAGCAAAGCGCAAAACACCACGGAAACAATCAGATCAATACAAAACAGAACAAAATTGGTAATTACAGCAAACCAATGAAAAAGTAAGAAAATGAATTGCTTCGACTCAATAAGAAACAAGGTTAAACAGAACCTAGCAAAATGAGCTACTTCGGCTCAAACTGCACACTACATTGTCGTTGAGAAATAACAATTCAAAGATATTATCAATCAATACATTAATGCAAAAAATATATTTCGATCAGCAATTTATTGTATAAGATACGACATAGTTAAAAAAAATCCTACACCATGCCGGATCGTTGTATTGTCTTTGAAATCCCATACGATATGTGACCTTCTGGAAGACCAATGGTCCCATTCCATCTTCATTGGCTCTCCCGCGCTGGCAAATACCGTCTATTCGGGCGTGGTTACTTATTTTATGTAGGGCTTACTAAGCAACATTTGGGAGACTTCAAAATTGTAGCTTACAGTAGACCCTATTCTGAATTTCGAAGAAGCAGCTTCAACCAATTTGCCCTGGTATATCAAAACAATACTACTCTTTAAGAAAATAAATATTAAAATATTTATTCACGGAAGTAACTTTTAGAACTAATACCAATATAAAATTGTTTAATGTTTTAATAAGATCATATTTAAAATGTTTAACGAATGTAACGAAAAACAAACAAACCTATTCTCCTGAATCACATGTGGACAACAGACGCAAGGACGAAAAGCTGTTCTATCTAGACAGAGAGGTTTCGAAATATAATGATAGAATTTGAAATGACAGGAAAACGATTTACATAAAGATGAGTTCATCATTTCATTGATAAATTATCAATTCTCAATTAACCCGGAATAGACTATTCGATGCTATGATAAGACTTGATTTTGAAATATATTGCTGTAAATGGAATATTTGTATTTCTGGTATAATATACATCAATTTCAACGGAACTATGACGAATCAAAATGAAAATCAACATAATATGGTATTTTTATAGATATACTCCATTACTAAATATTTCAATGCCTCAAGGTCTTCAAACAACACTTTCAGAGGCAAAAAATTGATTTATATCGATTGTTTTTGTCGAAACTCAAATTTTGGCTTATCAGATTATCAAATGTGAATAACTTATTTCATTTAAAATGTTTAAAACATTTAATGATGAAATCTAAGAAAAAATGACGTCAACACTTCACCAGCCAATAGAATTTTCCTGCAAGGGAAATCGTGAAATCACCTGATGGAATATTAAAATACTAGTATTTTTGTATGCAAATACCTAAATATATTGCTGTTATACCTTTGAGTACAGNGCAAAAAACACCCAAAATCCCTGTTGTGCTAGATCTAAACAGATACACACAATGTGGTTAATTTATAAACTTTCAGTATGAACAATGTGAATAGCACTAGTATAAATACTGTTTATATTTCAACTCTATCCGAGTCTTTCTCAAAACAACAAAATATATAATAAAACAATAAAATATATATATTATTGATCATAAATATAGAATATTTGCATTTTCTGAGCCAAACTTTAAAGTTTAGATGCATTATGCACAAAAGTGTGTGGATGAAAGTGTAATATTTTGCTTGAAAGATTGTTTTCTAAATGTAAAGAACGAAAGTCTCTGATTCTACGAATCTGTCAGAGCACTCCTTCGGCCCGTTATGGAACCCACTTTTTGGTGAAAATGGAAATTTATTTAAATGAAATATTGGGTGTACAAATATTTCCCGAAACTGCAATTTTCGAAGCCCATCGTGTACAAGAATGATTTTTCAGTGATTTTTAATTTGATTTTTTGAAAACAAAAGGCCCTTAAATATCTCAGGTAATCTCATCAAACATGTCAAACAATATTCAGTTTTATGAGCAAGAGAATAAATATATATTAAACAAATAACAAAATACCGAGGTTAATGTGAATTTAGGTTCTGCATATGCGCATTTCGACAACTCATGTCTCTTCAGTGCAGATAAAATCAAAATATTTGGAAGTCAATCAACCGAAATAGGTGTAAAACTGACAGAGAACAAATAACCAAATAAGATCTAAATAGAAAAGTCAAAATCAGTTAAGGACAGAGCTATGCAAGAGAGAGATACTCCTTAGTTTTAAACAAAATTTACTAAAATTTAGATATGGCATGTTTCCAAATGAATTCGGTTTTCGGGCCAGCACCGAAGTACTGGCTACTGGGTTGGTGAACTCATCAAATGTCACGAAAATAAGTTTAAATCCAGATACAATAAATAAATATCGTAATACCTAAAACTTTGATGCTGTTGTGATTTTAATTTAAAACAAATAATCTTTGATATGTCATGCTGTCCATGAACTGCCGTGGATTTCAAGGGATGTCCTAAGATTAATGCTAAAATATAAATTTTGTGATAAAAAATTTGTAAAAGAGCTGAAGAGTATGGTCCTTATGAGAAATTATAGCCTTGAGTGTAAACGAAGAATTTTTTTTTTTTTTTTTTTTTTTTTTTGAATTTTACATTATTTATTTAATCTATTGCAATTCTTGGCAATGAAATTGTTTTCATCATTTTTATTAGCGATGCCGATTATTTGTCATGTTTGTATTTGTTTTCCTTGTGTATGTACCACTAATTCTAGGGAGGGCAATGACTTAAGGCAGTCGATTTAACCCCTTTTCACGACTTGAAGGTGTCTGTTGGTTAAAGGGAATAATTACAGTAAAGGTGTGCCGCGTCTTCAAAATTTTCTAACAGCCGTAGTATCTGGCTAACCAGGTTCATCTAAGTATATCAATGATACTACTTGGAGACACAACTAATGAGTGTGAGGATCGGGCTGCTATATATAGGGTCTGTAAGTCTCGTCATGTGACTCACGAGAATCCACGATGAACAGGCAATTCAAAAACTCTTCCCGCCATAACATGACGTCAGAGCATTATGACGTTCCAATTTTTGTTTGAAACGTCATATATCTTTGTTTAAAATGTAACTTCCGGGTACAAGTTTTGATCCCGGAAGTTCCAAAATTGTACGAGACTTACAGGCCCCATTGAATAAGAACAAAAAAGTATGAAATAAATGTTTTAATGCAGAAAAGTTCTAAGTGTAATATTTTTTTTCATTTTTTACTTCAGAGGCATTTGGACATATTGAAGTTAGATATCGAGCAATGCGAATGGAGAGTGATAGAAAATATTTTAGATGATGGTCTGGCAAAGAAAATCAGACAGTTCGATGTGGAATTTCACATATTCAAGGATACAGAACACACAAGCATGGTTCCATACTTAAACATTTATGAAAAATTTAAAATCTTTGGATTTAGGAGATATACGACTAGGCCACTTATGTTCTATAAAACTGAGAACAGAATGCAGGTAGAATCAGGATTTGTGAATTTGAAATTTGACTTTGATAAGTATCCATTAGATTAAAGGAGGATCAAATTCATTTCAAAAGATTGACTTTTTAATTTCACGTATTTTACTCTTGGGCATAAATATGGAATATATTCTGTTGAGAATGCCTGTGATATTGAAGGGCTGTTTTAATTGCCAAAAATTTAAACTATCATTTAAAAATCTCTAAAATGTAACTAAAATCATTCTTGTACACGATGCGAATTGAAAATTGCATTGTTGGGAAAACGTTGTACACACAACATTTGATTTCAAAAATGTCCTATTTTCACAAAAAAGTGGTTTTCAGAACGGGTTGGAAGAGTGGTCTAAAAGAATCGTAGAATCAGATACTTGCGTACTTCAGCATGTTCAGAGTCAGAAATCAATGTTTCAGGCAAAATATCATATAATTTCAACACACAATTTTGTGCATAATGCTTCTAAACTTGAAATTTTGACACAGACAATACGGCTTTTCAATATTTATGATCAATAGTATATGATCATTCGCTTTCAGGATGTTTCACATACAAAAAATTTTTGGAAGGAAAAATAAGTGCAGAAGAGTTAACAATATTTAATAAAATTGCAATCTTATTGACAAGTCGTGTTCCTGCAGCACATTAGAATGAATCACTTCCTGTCTTCACTCGAAAAATGAAAAATAAAAAAGCTTTATTGACGTGTTCGTATTATTATCTTTCTCCATAAGTGGTCAGAAAAGCAAAATTACTGAATATGTCCATTTCAGTGATAGAAAACGATTGCATTGAATACTTTTAGCATTCAATTTGTTGATGTAAAGAAATGTTCTCTTATTATGCACACTTATTATCTATTCCATTGCTCGTTTATTATATTATGAAATTGCATAACTCTAGTTGATATCCATCGATATTCAATTCTTTCTCATTATGAAAACTGTAATTATACAATTCATATTTTTATGCCATTAACTCTTCGTTTCTAATAAAATCATATTGCTGCATTATAAGCATTGAAAAAAGCAGGCATTGGATGAAAAATATTGTCATGAACTCCAGAGATTTGTTGAAATATCTTGAACTTATAAGCCGTTGAAAAAGTGTCAAAGCATATATCATTCCTACAATTTATATTCACTCACAGTGTGACGGGTGCTGTTAACAGAGCAGGACATGGTTACCCTTCCAGACCACCTGATGTAGGTCTCTATTTTTATTGAAGTTCACACTGTTGCTGCTTTAGTTTTCTGTGTTGTCTACTAAAATTTTAGTTTTGTCTTCGTAAGTGATGTTTGTGCTTCTGATGTGTCCTTGTGAATGTTTAAATGCTAAAATAATAACAACTTTTCAAAAGTTTAACCTGGTACTGTTTGATGGTTAGAGAAGTAACACGTATACCATGGATTTTTAATTAGTTATGTCTTGGGTTTAGAAAATAGCATTAGCCAATCTGCTATCAAACAGATCTTTCAAAAACATATTTTCATGAATTACAGTGTGACGGGTGCTGTAACAGAGCAGGACATGCTTACCCTTCCGGAGCACCTGATGTCACTCTCAGTTTCACTGGAGTTCACACTGTGAATGCCTTTGTTTTGATTGTTGTAATTTCTATTTCTGTGCTTTGTATCTATCTAACGTCATTGTTTTCTGTGTCTTTGGACTTAGATTTGTGTAAATTTCACTCCTTTGTTCCTTCGGTATTCTACTTCCGTTGTTTTATACAACTCCAATGTGATAAGGGAAATAAGTATTCACAAGTCGTCATATTCAAAAATGGTGAAAAAGATATTCATGGTTAGTTTATACTATATTTATTCATATTGGTGCTAGGTAAAAGTGAGGCTTATTTTGTAAAACATCACACTAATTCCAACGGAGGTCAACAAACGAAGATATCATTGCAATGCTTAAATCTAAGTTTACTACATATTGTTGAATTTAAAAAAAAACATTCCAGCAGAAGACATAAATACCTGTGGAGACTTATAATGTGCCACTTTGCGCCGATGTGTTTCTTTATCGGCATGTAGCTAGGTTAATTCAAAACAAACAACCTAGAAAAGTCCTTTCATTCAGTTTCGCTATTTTTTTATCTTATTATTTGCTTTTCCAATCTCTTTTT
Organism: Modiolus philippinarum; assembly: GCA_002080025.1. Taxonomy (NCBI): domain Eukaryota; kingdom Metazoa; phylum Mollusca; class Bivalvia; order Mytilida; family Modiolidae; genus Modiolus; species Modiolus philippinarum. Next base: position 30,579 of record MJUU01047661.1, on the reverse strand, counting down.
TACAGAGTACCCTAAAACAGCCTTTGTAATTTACGAAAGGATAAGGAGTAAATGAACATGAGACTACAACACATATGTTTACCCCAACTGCAAAAATTTTAATGAGCTGTATGGTCATTTCGGAAATTAATTCCTCGCCAGCAACACTAGAAACCAAACAAAGAAAATCAATAATTCCAAAAAATGATTAAATTGCATAAAACCAAAACGGAATCCGAATAATCAGTAATATGAAATATAGCTAAGGACAAAACTACGATGGATGGAGTTAATACTTCGGTTTAAGAATTTACATAAATTTAGATAATAGTAGATGAACAAAGTGTATTATCTCATGTACAAGTACGCCATATCTAAGAAAATGAAGAGCATACATCTCTTCCATGGAGAATTGTTTTACCAACTCAACACTGCAATAAATGTAGGAGTTTAATATCAGCATGTACACATACAAAAGTTTGACTAAGTTTTCAAATATAAAAAGAATTTTTAAACATAGCACTTGTCATTTAGATTTTTTTAACACCAAGATAATATTTTTATTTCCACAAATAGTCTTGTTACATTTTACATCAAGACTCAAATCATCTCTTGATGAACCCAGTGAACTAGTCAATGATCACCCAGGGCAGAAATCAGTGTTTAAATATGATAAACGTATATGGACAAATAGAATTTAACTACAATTTTATCACATTAGTTGAAATAGTTAATACAATATATAATTAAGCAAAACCTACAATGTATTGAATATTATCCCGAATTGCTTTGTCAAATAACTATTGCCTTTTTTAGTCTTAGTCTTTTACTATATTCATTTACAAAAATTTGATTTATGTGACATTAATTTGTTTGGTTTTCTGCTCAGAAATATAATAAGCTTTAGTAAGGGGATTAGTAATATTTGTTCCCACGAGATGTTATGGCCACGACTAAGTAAGTCGTGGGAACGAGATAGTATCTTATGGGAACGAGATAGCTATCTCGTGGCCACGAGTTAGTATGTCGTGGGAACGAAATAGTATCTCGTGGGAACGACAAAGCTATCTCCTGGCCACGATTTAGTATGTCGTGGGAAACAAGATGGTATTTCGTGGCCACGACATAGCTATCTCATGGCCACGACTTAGTATGTCGTGGCCACGAGATAGAAAAAAAAATCGCATGTCCCCTCCANTTTCTTGTCTATGATGGGGTAAAGGAGAAGATCTGGTTGCATAAATATATCATAAAAGCATCTTTCAGCAAGAATCAGTTGCTGATAATTGCATTCTAACAAATTATTTGACTATTTAATTGGTAGATTGACTTGACATGAAGAAAAATCCCACTTTTTATGTAAGAAGGGTTCTATACTTGTACACATTTGTCTAGAATGGGGTATAGGAATCCGTCAAAATTTGTCTAGAAAGGGCTCAGGGTTTTGAACCACTGGAAGAACACCCCCGTCAATTTTCAGACCAGGTGCCCCCCGGGATTTGTTCCCACGAGATGTTATGGCCACGACTAAGTAAGTCGTGGGAACGAGATAGTATCTTATGGGGACGAGATAGCTATCTCGTGGCCACGAGTTAGTATGTCGTGGGAACGAAATAGTATCTCGTGGGAACGACAAAGCTATCTCCTGGCCACGATTTAGTATGTCGTGGGAAACAAGATGGTATTTCGTGGCCACGACATAGCTATCTCATGGCCACGACTTAGTATGTCGTGGCCACGAGATAGAAAAAAAAATCGCATGTCCCCTCCATGCTTCCGTAAGAAACCAATTATGGTAAGAAAATAATTGAAATAAAAATATTTGTCATCTGTCATCTTATATCCAAAAACTATTTGTTTAAGTGTAATTTGAAATTTCAATTTAACTTTGGACATAACTTCATAAATTTTCAAGAACCAGGGAAAAAGTCCGCACACGCTTCAGAAAGAGAATGTACAACCAGAATGGCTATGAAAAAACAAAGTAAGTACAATATAACAATACAAGAGTTCGCTTATAACGAATTCCAGTAGATCCCCGATTTTACTTCGTTATAAGCATAGTTCGTTATAAGAGAAACCATGTAGAATTACCAACCTCCGAAAAATGGTCTTCTAAATCCTTTGCAATTCCTGTTTTAAGCTTTAAAAGTAATGTTTGGAAGTGTCAAGTGCACTGTACCATTGAAATATGCGATGATTTGCGCATAACAGAAGACAAGTAAACAATTTGTTTGTCAAACAATTTTTCTTCGTTACATCAGGTCGATTTTGAGCTACTGAAATATTTTACGAAAGGATATGGAGTAAATGAACATGAGACCATAACACATATGTTAACTGTTTGGGTTTAAATTCTCTTCGTTATAAGCATGATTTCGTAATAAAAAATTCGTAATAAGCCAGTTTAATTGATGTTTGTTGACAATCCCGCACCCATGACCAAGAAAGACATGGATGTAGCGTTGCTCGACAATTAGCAAAGAATCCGCTTAAACAGGTGCTAGGGGCCGTCTTGAACTTACAATGAGGTATGAGCAAAGCTCATTGTTGAAGGCCTCATGGTGACTTCAAGATGAAGAACAACAATAAAAGCGTTGTTCCTTTGCTTGTTTTTTTTACCATGTATTTGTAGAGACTTTGTCTCATGTGCATTTACTCCATATCCTTTTATTCGCCATTCAAAATACGTTGTTTTGATAGTGTTGGGACCGGGGATTTTTATTTACTTCGTTATAAGCCTGATTTCGTTATAAGCCTATTCGTTATAAACGAACTCTACTGTATTACCAAAAAATTTAGGACTAGTAAGAGGAATACAAATGTGCACAAATATAGGTCAAGTCAAAGGTCAAGACCATAGAGTTCAAAATGGAGTTCAAATATTTGATGGTAGAGTCATCATGTTGAAACCCAAAAGGTTCCCAGCCGTTCCAGAAAAGGCGGCAAAAATAAGCATTGCAGTGGGTGTTTTCGATATATTTGACTGTGGATAAATGATTATTTATTGTGTTGGAATGAAGTTTTTTGCTAATAAAATTGCATAGCTGGAGATTGTCAAATAGTTTGAGGTAGTGTTCACAGTTTTTGAATCAAAGCTCTATAAGAGCTGAAAGTGTTCGTATGTGTTGACGTTAAAGTGTCTCGGTGGAATTATTCCGCCATTTTCTTTATACTTGTTCATTTAGGTTTATTTGTATTTGCTTATGGGACATATGAGTAGACTTTTAGGTATTTTTTGTAATTATTAACAAGGACCCCATTGGAAATACGTCTTTTTTTTACCTTATTGATTATCCTATGTTTTCAATATTACAATATATATACTTTTGAAACTATTCATTGCTTAACATTGTTTTATATATCGCTTCATGTGCACATGGTATGACTGTATGCACTTGCCTGAATAATTTTATTATTAAGTCTCCCAAACGAAGTTTGGGGAGACTTATTGTTTTTGCTGTGTTTCTTATTTTTATTATTAAGTCGCCCAAACAAAGTTTGGCGACTTCTTGTGTTTGCACCGTTTCCTATTATTCTTCTTATTAAGTCGCCCAAACAAAGTTTGGCGACTTCTTGTGTTTGCACCGTTTCTTATCATTAAGTCGCCCAAACAAAGTTTGGCGACTTCTTGTGTTTGCACCGTTTCTTATTAAGTCACCCAAACGAAGTTTGGTGACTTATTGTGTTTACTCTGTTTCTTATTATTTTTCATTATTATTATTCTTCAATCAATTTTATGAACTTTGTCCAAATAATTTCTCAGAACTGGGTGGTCCAAACTTAATCAAACTTGGCACCGATGTGGACGACCACCTCAAGATTTGCAAGAAGGTCTTTGAATTTCAAAAATGACCACCATCATTGGTCACTTTGAACTTTGACCTCAAATCTTGTGATTTAATTTTCTCGAAAAGCGTAAAACATAGCTGATATATTGTATGACAAAAATGTTTATTAGGAGGTCATGATAGACCTTTGTTACATTTGGACCGAAACTCTATGATGAACCGTTCATGAGTTATGCCCTTGAAAATTTCATCACATCTTTATACATGTTTTTTTTCTCGAAAACGGCAAGAGATTGAAACCTGGAACCTTTTCCATTCAACTTAGGTGATATGTGTTACATCTAAAAATGCAAAGGTCAAAGGTCATTGTTCACTTTGAACTTTGACCCCAGACCTTATTTTTGGATTATCTCAGAAACCGTGAGAGATAGCTGATAAAATGTAATGGCAAAAATGTGTATTTTGTTAAGATCTACATTTGTTACATTGGGTCAAAAATTATTGGGCCTATGAACCGAAAACCGATTTTGATGTCCGATTTGGGGGTTTTCTGCTTGTAGCTCAAATACCATTGAATATACAAAAAGACATTCAACATAGAAAATGTTCAGGAAGATGGGACCTTCAAAATGAGGTCAAGGTCAAAAGTCAAGGTCACAACCCATAACTTTATTTCATATTAAAGTATCAATAAATACACATATTAAGCTTGGAATGTTGGTTTCATCGATGAATCAATAATGAAAACATTATGACGCAACTTTCTTTCTGACGCAATCCAGAATATTTAGACCTGTGAATCAAAGCACTAATAGCACTGAAAGATGAAAACATAATAAGCTTAAGATACTAATTTTAACATGAGATATAAAAACAAATATTTCAGAACACATTATTACAATCATTTGTGATAAATATACAACATAGCATTTTTTTCAAAGAGCAATTGAGTATGGAATCTGGTTTGGGTGACTTTTGTTTGCATGCAAACATAATAACTCGTTATTATTATTTTTCTTCCTCAAAAATCATCTTGCCCAACCAAATTCTCAGAGATCACTTGCCCAATCATAATCAAACTTCAGAGGTAGATATATCACCACCCAAAGATGTGCACTTGGGTGTTGAAATTTTCCAAATGACCACCATCATTGGTCACTTTGAACTTTGACCCCAAATCTTGTTATTGGGTTATCTCGGAAACCGTAACAGATAGCTAATACAAATAAATGGCAAACATGTTAGTAAGGTCGTTACATTTAGACCGAAACTCTGTGGACAACCGTTCAGGAGTCATGACCCTTGAAAATTTCATCATATCTTTTAAGTAGGTTTTTCTCGAAAACGGTAAGAGATAGAAACCTGAAACCTTTTCCATTCATCTTAGGTGGTATGTGTTGCATTTCAAAATGCCAAGGTCAAAGGTCATTGGTCACTTTGAACTTTGACCCTAGACCTTGTTTATAAATGCAATGGGGAAAATGTGTATCTTGTTGAGATCTACATTTGTTACATAGGGTCCAAAATTATCGGAGCAACCGTTTTCGGTTTATGGACCGAAAACCAATTTTGATGTCCGAATTTCATGTTTTTTGCTTATAGCTCAAATACCATTGAAGATACTAAAAGACATTCAACGTACAAAATGTCCAGGAAGTCTGGACATTCAAAATGAGGTCAAGGTCAAAGGTCAAGGTCACAGCCCTAAAGCTTTATTTCACGTTAAAGTATCAATAAATGTACATATTAAGCTTGGAATGTTGGTTTCATCAATGAATCAATATTGAAACCATTATGACGCAACTTTTTTTCTGATGCAATCCAGTACATACACTAATGAAGTGCTAACCTGTGAATCAAAGCACTACTAACACTGATAGACGAAAATATAATGAGTTTATCACACTAGTTCTTACGTAAGGAAGAGAAAAAATATTCCAAAACACATTACTACAATCATTGGTGATGAATATACAACACAGCATTTTTTTTTTTTGGCGTTTCTTATTTTTATTCTTCTTTCTTTCTTTATTCTCGTCCGAATGAAGTTGTCCGAAGCGGATCTCAGAGACCATCAGACCTAGAACTTTGAAACTTGAAATTTTGGATATTTTTCACCATATTTATTTCAAAAACTTTGAATGCTAGCTCCATGAAACTTCATAGGAAAGATGTTTGTAATTTAAGAAAGGGTTCTACAGCATTGGAAATTTCAAAATAACTTTGGTTGTCATGGAAACAAAGCCAAAAAAATGGAAATTTTGAGAAAATACATGTAGTAGTTTATGCTATAGATGATTATATTTTATTACAGCAATACATATTATATATGTTATAAGGGGAACCCATGTCCAGTTTTTTGGAAGGAGATCTGAAATTGGGTGTAATGGACAAAAGAGCATTTGGTTTCCATGGAAACAAAACCAAAACTTTTTTTTAAAATCATGTTTTCTGATAATAAAGAAGGAATTTTGAGAAATATGTATTACATAGCTTATACGGGGAACCCCTTCCCAATTTTTTTTTGGGAAAGGGTCTAAAATTTGGTATATTGGACAAAAGAGCATTTGGTTGCCATGGAAACAAAACCAAAAAGCTTTTTTTTTGAAAATCAGGTTTTCTGATAAAAAATTAGGAATTTTGAGAAATATATATTACATAGCTTATAAGGGGAACCCCTGCCCAAATTTTTTTT